>VWZT01001554.1:145748-246694 GCA_013397055.1 Pachycephala philippinensis
AAAAAAAAAAAAAAAAAAAAAAAAAAAAAAAGAAAGGGAGAAAGCTGCCTTCTCCCTCCTCCTCTTCTCTTGCACCTGGGGTCACGCTGTGACCTTTTAGAAGACGGGATGTAAAAGTGACCTTTGTCAGAGTGTGACAGAGCGTCCAGCCAGGCTTTCCGTGAGCAGACGTGGGAGGCCCACAGGCAGTGCTCCTTCCCCGGGCAGAGGTCCTGACCCGCAGCAGCGCGCTCAGGGAGCTGTCAGGGCAGGCTCCCTGTCCCCAGCTCCTCTGCTTTAGGAAGCACAGGCAGGAATACAGCCTAGCACACAAAGAGCCCGCTCTTCAAACTTTCTCATCCTGCCTGTAACAACAGAGGTATTGCTTGGGAGCTCTGAGACAGTGCTTCTCTCTTTCTCCCTCTGTCCTCTCTCCGAGTCCTAAAATAATCTTATGAAAAGGCCACAACCCTTAGATGCTTGAGTTGCCTTCAAGAAGTCACGGGCACACTGAAGTCCTTTCAAAGGCAAGAGAGAGGGGAATGGGGCCAGAGATTATTTGCTGCTTTACTGCCACCACTTTATAAAACCAAAGCACCCAGCACACGTAACTGGATGTGTTGAAGGGGCTCAGGAATGGCTTTGTGGACACCCTTCTCTGGCTCCTCTCTGAGCTCCAGGGCTGTGTGCATATTCCTAAATACTCTATGTCCATACATTTTCCTGCAATCAATTGCACAGATGTGGGAGAACAAATGAAGCTACAGAAAAAATAATCCAGCCCTAGGACAGACCCCAGTGAGTTGTAAACAGGTCAGTCCCACGCAGCAGAGCAGGGAAACCCTGGAGAAAACCCAGCAGGAGCTGTGTGACACCGGCTCACCCCACACACACGTGTTCTGCTGCCACTCGCAGGGACAGGCACTTCCCCACTCTGCCCCTAAGCCCCTGCTTTGGCTAATTCACAGCAGATCCTCTGGATAAACACAGCTCTGTTGGACACGCAGTTCAGGTGCTGGCTGCTCCAGCTGGGAATCCCTCATGTCCTTGCTATGTCCTGGAGGCATGAGAGGGCACAGGAAGCAGGGCAATCTCCAACCTCCATCTCCTGCTGCCCCGTGACCCCTGGGCTGCCACTGCTGACCCTGCTGGGGTTGTCAGGGGTTGACTAATTTGGACACGTTTAGGCAATTGCTGTCATCAGCTTCCTGCTTTGTGGATCAGGGAGGTTTTTGCTGTAGGCAGGAGTCAATTATTTGGCAATCTCAGGATGATCGGAAGAGACTATTAGTGTTTGACATTTTAAAGGGAAATGGAAAACAGCCCACCTCTCCCTTTCTGCCAGCTAAACCAACCACTTCATATTAAACTTTACATGGCTCCTTCTTCATACAAATTGGCTCAACAACTCGTCTCCAATGTCAATGGGCCACCACACAAAAGGATGCTTGACCGTGACTCCGAACCTGCTTTCACAGAAAGTGGAATCTGGGCTGCAATGGAGCCTCCAGAAGTCTATGAGCAGCAAAAATCCCTCATGGAAGACATAACCCAGCAGGCTGAGCCAGGAACACAAGTATGGAAGTATCCACCAGTTAGCTGAAACAAAAAAATGGAGCTACATGCTGTACATTCAACATCCTGACCTGACAACACATGGATGAAACTTGTTTGAAGCTTAAAAATCTTACCACAGAGAAAGATCAGGCCCTAAGTGGGAGGATGGCAAAGTTAAGAGCTGTTCAGCAAGCCCATGAAATTCAAGAGAACAAACTCTATTTCAGACACTTCCAAAACTACATTCTATGTTTCCATATGGGATGAGAGGGTTATCCATTTCTCCCCAGGATTTCTCTCCAGGGATTTATGCAAAAAAGAATACTTATCTTGGTAGTGTAGAGAGCAAGACAGGCCCATTGGCAATGTAAGCAGCAGAGACATAAACCAGCAGCCCTGGTTCCAACTGTTTATAAACCAGTCCTTGAGAAAGAAGGGAACATTGTAGGGCTCTTGTTTCAGAACTAACAGCAACAGAAGTGATGTCTCCTGACTTACAGAACAAGGTTTCCAGCTTGAATGTCTCTCTCCTGCCTGCCTTAACTGCAGAATATGTAATATTACTGTTCAGCAGGCAAGTGTAGAAATCCCATCTGGAACCAAACCCTCACTGTACCTCCCACTGCGCAAATACACAGAAGCATTTTGATTTTTCCCTGCTTTAATATGGTAACTTAAGGTTTGAACAGCAGAATTTTTTATTTCCAAAGGCTTAGATAGACTGACACCAGGGAATTCTTTTAGAAAATCATTGGGTATTAACAACCTTCTTCCACTGTAACTGAAGGACTGAGTTGGAAGTGAAGGCCACACTTCCCTGTAAGGACTGATACACGAATGCCACTCTCCAAGGCTCAGACACACCAGTTTAGCAAGCAAATGCCTGCCTCGACTCCTAACAAGGAGAGAGGACCACAACTCTACTGTTTCCCCACTGCTACAAATGCAAACAGTGACCCTAAATAAAGGATTTTCTGCTCTAGAAGAATAACCCATGATGGAGTCTAACGAGGGGCTGTTGGTGAGGGCTGCTCCCTCCTCCCCCTGCCTTTATTACCACCAGTATCCAGTTGGCCCAGGTTCCCCCGGGACTGGCCAGGGTTTGTCTGTGTGCAGACAGCTCTGATGTGGCAGCAGGGCAGACTCTAAGCGCTGGTGTGATTTAATAAACACACACTTAAGGCAGTTTACGCTGGAGTCAGCCCACTTCGATGGCCTTCTCTGCTAATTTAACACTGGCTGCAGCCCCCGAGCTGGCGTCTCCCTGCTCATTAGGGAGCAGGGGTGTGTGTGCCTGTGTGTGGGGGAGGAATTCTCATTTCACATTGGTGCTCCAGAGATTTTATTATACCGGGCAGCTCATTTCAGTCACTACATTGCAGAAGATTTTTAAAGAGAAAGGGGGAGGCAGGGCATGCTAGTTAGGATCCTTCCCTGTTGTTATTTTCATTAATTTTCCTCTTTTTTTGTTTTGGTTGGGGGGGATGTGACAAAAAGGGACAATAATTGCCATTTGCCGCAGACTTTGAGGAGTCCTCCTCAGCCATTACAGATTAAATTGCATTCTGTACAAGTGTCCATCAGGCCCCAGCTCCAGACTCCAGGCTGGTTAGAGGGCAGCTGATTCAGCTGCAAGAACATTTTGCTCCACTTCTGATCTGTCCTAATTATAAAAGGGATGCTCTTGCCTTTAACCCCTGGAGTTCTCTCTTCCCTATTAGGATGGAACAGCCCTCAGCCAGCTCTTCCACTGCTTTAACTGAGTCACCTGGACTGCCAGCAGCAGAGAATAATCTACACAGATCTCTGCTGCCTGATTGTCTCTCTCCCCATTTTTATCTCTCAGACCCACACAAACAAAGCCTTTCAGATTCCAAATGGAGAATGGTAAAACCAGGACAGGTTTACTTACAGAAGCCATTCAATCAGGTTTTAGATTTTGTAAAATCAAACCTAAAACTAAAGAAAATACCCACCCTTTTAGTCCAAAGCATGAATAGGTTGAATACACATGGCTGAGGTAGTTTCAAGGTAGTGAGCATCAGTACTCCTAGGAGTGTGGTGAGAGGCAGAGTCTGTAATGCTTTTGGAGAAGGCACACATGGAGTCTGTTATGGTTCTGGCAGCACAGACAGCAGTATCAAGGCCAGCTTGTTAACAGCTGCCTCAGGAAGAGCTACACAGCTGTACTGACAGCACTGCAGTGTAGACACAGAATGCACACCTGGACTGCACCCAAAAAACAGTGGGTTGTCCTTTTCCCTTCAAATAGAGAATTGTTCCACTTTCAACCTCTTACAATGGATCTTTCCACATCTTTGGTCACAACGAGGTGCAACAGGACTAAAAACAGCAGAAAAACAACGTGGGCCTGATACTGCTCCCTTCAAACCTGATTTTGATGCAGCTCAGACACTGACTTCAGCTGGGATACATCAGATAGGAATCTACCTTTGTTTGATTTTGGCTCCTGCAGCACAGACTCCCCTTATCCCCTCCTAATAGCAAGCTCCTGCCTATTCCCTCTCACAACTAATTCCCATCCCTTCCACAGCCCCTTTCCTAAGAGAGGAGCAGGGTTGGGATTCATGCTTCTCTGGTAACTGGCTGGGGGCCCAAGCTGTCCAAGAATGCCATGAGCACTTGTGGCCCCACAGCACCACAATCAGGACAAGTCTGTCCCTTAGCACCCACGCTATTTTGGTTTTATTTTGTTTTCAGTGAGTTTGCATTCTGCTGAATATTTCTTAGCACCAGCAGCCCTTTAACCATTGGCTGCACGTTTAGAACACACTAGTGGAAGATGTAAAAGAAGGAAAACAACTTAATAAAATATCCATGAAGAGGAGCAGTACAGTGTGTGTCTTCCCCAGCTAGGACTGGACAGCTCCCTCAAACCAGGCTCTCATCCTCAATGCCTGATGGCACAGGCAGCCTTTTAATACCCTTCTGATACAAACCAGAATCAGCTGTTACCAAACCCACGAACCAAGTCTATGAAAACAGTCAGGGACACTGTGCAGAAGGCTTGCAGCAAACAATCTGGAGAAATGTTCCTTATAAAAGAATTTCTCCTTATTTATCTTCAGAGTTAGAGAGCGACTGATGTCCTGAAGCAACAAGTCTGACATTCCTGCCAGAGATCTTACCTGGTAAAGCAATTCCTTTGCTGTCCTTGTCCCCGTGGTATTTTAATTACGCCTGCCTTCTGGATGTCAGTGATCCTTGTGGGTGCCTTCCAGCTCAGGGCATTCTTCAATGCTATGATTCTACCTTTTAAACCCCTTTTCAGGGAGAAGTTCCTAATACACAATCTCTGCATCATTCACTCTGTGAAGACCATATTTATTCCTTTTGGACTTACCCAACTTCTTACACAGCAACACGGAGGCTCTGGTCAGAACTGCACACGCATTTTAGTTTGAAATCCTCTGTCCAGTCCTTTAACGCAGGATGAGCCATCTCCATCTTCTTAAAACCCCATCTCTGAAAAAACAGAAATTTGCTACGTCAGTGGAAAGAGGAAAGATAGTTATAGCAATGTAAAATTAGTTCAAAATAGGTGTCACGCTGCAGTAAATAATGATCACAAATGTAAGTAAAATATTTATAGCAGTATAAACTTGATAAGTGAATGAAGCTGTAGGGATCAAACACAGCATGAAGGATCAAACAAGGAACTGCATTTCACTGAGTCAGCCGAGCTTCTGCAACTGTTCATGTGCGTTTTCAGCTCACCCTAATTTTGAAAAATGACAAGTTAAAATCAATAATTACTCAATGAGTAAATCCTTAATTGCTTATTTATCTTCATTATTGTTATTCTACATATTGCTGCTAGTTCCAGAGGCTGGAAAAAGAAGGCACACAGGAAAGTACATCATAGTAGGTGTGTGAGACATGGTTCTTTAAGGAGTCTAAGAGGTCAAAGAAATCCTAAACAAAACTAACAGCAGGAATTTAACTGACCGTGAAAATCATAACCTAAAATCTAATTAGTACAGGTGAGGCTGGCACCAGGAAAGGAATAACACCAGCAAAAGTGAATTACACTCCAGAGCTATCCAAGAACCTCTGCCACTGACCGTAACACTTGTACTACAAGCTGTGCTAACCCCAGAGAAAAAGAGGGTCCCCCACAGGGAGAGAGCAGAAATAAGTGTGAAATGCTCCAACTCAGTAAGTATTAAAAAACATCTCCTCAAAACTCAAATGTAATTTATTCTCTTCAGCACTGCCATCATTTCCACTTGTGAACTCAAAGCCTGCCGCAAGGGAACCAACTTCTCTTTAGTTTGCACTGCAAGCATGTGGATAAATCCCTGTTCTGGGTGGAAGGAGACTGGGTTTAGGGGAAGGAAAGCAAGGCCAAGCTTTCAGCCATTTTGTGCAGCCACTTCCAATGCCCTCGGACGAGCTGATCGTGTCAGTGTCTCAAGGTCCCCAGAGACCGTAATCTTATGTGTTCAGAGAGGCTTTAGTTCATGCAAGGTCAGAGTAATTGTGCATGATTAATGGTTTATCTCTTCCTGAAAGCCTTACACAAAGGCTCCAAACCAAGTTAGCCGTAATTCCATACTCCTTACAGTCCGCTTAAAGGGGCAGCATCCTATTTCCTGTTGGTGGGGCCAAGCACGTTGACTTTATCTATCAGAATTGGAAGTGAGCCATGTGGCCTTTGAAAGAAGTCCCTCTCCCCCATTCAGCTCCCAACGAAACATGAATACACTGAAAAAAAAAAAGGGGAACAAAAAAAAAAAAAAGAAAGGAGAAAAAAAGAAAGAAAAAAAAGTCTACATTCAGTCTAAACCACCCTAAAGTCTGAAAAGACTTCTCTGTAACAGTCCCCAAACCTTTAGCTGTGAGATTCTTTGGTTTTCTACAGAAGTGCTCCTTATCACATCACCAGAGCAGGGCGCATTAGAATCACCTTAGAATCTCATTTTTATTCTGAAGCCTTATTTTGTTACAAAAAGGATCATTTTTAATCAATTACAACTATGTGACCATAGGCAGCCAAATAAGCTGATTAAATTATTATTTGCAGATAGAGCTCAAAGATAATTCCTATGGGATAGCTGCAAATTTAGCCCTTTTTTGTTTCCCAAAGCATTAAAGCACCTGATTGCCCTGAATGCACTGTGCCTTTTGCTGGAGCTTTGAGCTGCCTGTTTTCAGACTACAGAGCGTTTGTGAGCTGCTCCCTCAGCTCCTTGGTGACACACAGGGTGTAACTGGGCACCTAAGTCATATGCTGTTGTCTCTGCCCTCTGAGTGGATGTGCAAAGCCCTTCACTCAAGAGAATAATGAAGAGTTTTGTTCATATACCAAACCCTCCTTGCTCTCAGAGATGTTCAGATCAAACACCACATTCTCTGTGGTTTTACGCAAATCAAAATCCATGCACGTCAAGTTTGTTCCCTAACAGCAAACGACAGGGATCACAAACATGGATGAGTACAAACAGCAGCTGGCAGCTCAAATATACTTTTGCCTTTTGTAAATGCAGTTCCCACCAGCAAAAGTTTTGATTTATCTGGGAATTTGAAATGTTATGTTATGTCGGGGGAGGAAAAGGCGTCCAGTGTGGTTAGAAACTTCCACACAGCAATAATCCAGAACTCATGGAAAATGAGCCAGGGAGCCTCTGGAAAGGCAACACTGACAGCCAAAGGCTGCTCACCCCACTCTGCCAGTGTGTCAGGAACACATTTATTTCACAAGGTGGAGGAGCTGAACCGTGTCATCAGCTGCCTTGAATGCCTTCCTACCTAGCAGGAATGGACTGGCTGAACACTGCCACCAGAAGATAACTTGGATGAAAGAGAATCATGACCTCAAATGTTTTGCTGTCAGGGGAAAGGCAAGATTGGACACTGGACTGCAAAACAGGAGATGATGGCAAGCTGGGGGGATTGGTCCCTTGGAAAGACTTTCCATGGGAAGCAATGCAGAGTAAAGCTGGAATTTTCTGGACAGACTACACCAAGAGTACAGTGGCGAACCGACAGGAGGGAAATGGAACGCCTCTGATCCTAATTAACTCCAAAAAATTGAACACTAGCATAGAAACAGCAACACATAAGTAAGGGTTAATATCAAGGAGGAGCATATGAGGAAGAGAAAATAAATCGGGGACACAACTGCAAAACAAATTACATACAACACACATAAAAAGCAGAAAGGAAAAAAATAAGAAAGTCATCAATGCCTTCTTTACTTCCACAGTCACTAAAAGATTAATGGTGACTCAAGGTAATTTTTCCTATCAAGAGAAAGACACAGTCCAGAACAAAGACAAAGCAGGTTAAATAACACTTCTGTCAGTACAGCCCAACTGGGGGGCTGTGTGCTAAATCCTCTTTCCCCAGAGAGAAAAGGAAACATCATAAATTATCCAAGCTGGAGCAGATCCTATGCACAGGGCTTGGATCACCACATGCCCATAGAGCCAGGAACTGAGAATGGCAGCAGGCCTCCTTCTGTAACAACAGCATCTGGGGACAGAAGGACAAAAATTCTAGACTTCATGGAAGCCACATTTGGGCCACCCTGAGATACTTAAATTGAAGACAACCAAGTATGTAGGGCTGATGAAGTCTGCCCTAAAGCAGCTCAAAAGCAGCTGTAACAGTTAATCTGTGAATAAATAGTATTGATCTTCATGTAATTCCAGAAGGTTCTGGACAAACAGAAGGCAAGCAAAGGACCCATCTTTAAAAGCACAACTCAGTAAACTGAAAATTACTTAAATGCACCTTGTAGAAAAATGAAAAAAAAAATTTGAAAAATCATTTTACAAGTAAGCAGAAGGTAGTATAATTATGAAAAAAACAACCTGTCAATACAGAATGGCCAGGAACAAATTTAGTATGTTCCATCTAACAGGGTAACAGTCCCTGTGACTGGGGGGAAGCATTAGGGTGATTTCCTTTGAAAAGCAAAGTAACAAAACAATGTTTTTAATCCTTGCCCACATAATGTTGTCAGAACATAGAAGGGAAAGCAAATATTCATTAAAATCACCACAATTTGGTGTACAAATATCTAGAAAATCCTCTTAAATCAACAGCAATTTGCTGTCAAACTCTTTGCGTGTAGCTCCACAGGGGGCACATCAGCTGCAGCTTCATGACCCACTGGCATAAACAGCCCTCAGAGATACAGTTGCCATTTTAGCAGGTATTATTAGAAGTCAACAATCTCAATAAATTGGGAAAAAGATCATCTGTATCTAAACGGAACAAAATAGAGAGGTACAGAATAAATCTATAATAAACAAATTTAAACATTTACAAGCAAGTGGCAGCAATATTCAGAGAAGGGACTTCAGCAATGCTAACTGAATTTTGGTCAATAAGTTGATGTCACCAGAACAAGGAGAACGAGGGGGAAAACATCTTGTCCCTGAATGTACTGACAGGTGGAAGAATGGAATGTCATTTTCCTTGTAGGGCTAGACTTGCCTCAAGTTAAGATATCCAGCTTTGGCCACCTCACTGTAACACAGCTGTAGATGGACAAGAGACCATCATGAATTATAAAAACGTTCAGGAACATTGCTGAAGGATAAAGATTGATGGAACTGTGTTTATTTTCCATTTCAAAGAGAGATCAGGACAGGATTCTTCTTTTACAATAGATAAGTGGTGATTATAAAGTAGATTGACATTCATGTTCTTCTCTGGCCACTTGGTGGTAGAACAGAATGTAGCCAGCTTCGCTGGTAGCAAGAATATTTGGGTTTGATATTAATTTAATTTTCACTAATTTCCTAAAAAAACAGAGAGTCAAGCAAAAAAAGCATCCAGCTACACAGGCAGGAAGCAGAATTCCCTTCCAAGAAGGACTTCAGAGAGCTTTGTCACAGGATAGCCTGAGTATGCACTCACAGCCATGAGCAAGACAACAGCTGAAGTGCTGGCCGTAAATTCAGCATGGGGATCTCTGCTCACCTGGAATTGTCTGTCCAGCTCTGAAAAAGCCCAGCTTGGTACCCCAGGACTTAGGCTCGTGGTTAAATAAGCAGCTGGTGGTAAAAGGTGAGCAGGGGGTGGGTGATTGGTGTAAGGACATAATAAGGAGCAGCCTGACCGTGACTGCTGGTTGCTGCAGGTGTGCTCTAAGCACACTGACCCCGCTCCAGGTGAGTTCCCCCTGGACTGGCCTGAACACAACACTGATCAGCCCAGATCGCTCAGCAGCAGGCAGTGAAGACTTTGGTCTCACGAGCGAGATGTGGACTGAGGAGACTCACCAGGAACAGCGAGTCAGGAATCCTGGACTGCCTTTCAAGTCCCCCATCAGAGCACCCGGGAGGTTTGTATGGGACACACAGGAGCTGACAGCACCGTGCAGGGTCTCAGTGCAGCCTCTGCTCCAACACAGCACCAGAGCTCAGTGCCAGCAGCAGGCACTGCCTGGCTTGTGGTCACACCCACACCAAATGGGGACCTGCCATGGCACATTTCCTGGGCTCCATGGCTGGAAAGTCAGCACGTGATGCAGAACAGAGTCAAAGAAGAAAAGCAGTGCTTGCATCTTCAGCACACACTTTCTGAAGCAGACCTGAAGATGTACCAGCTGGCCACCTTTCATTGTTTGCAATACTGTGAGGAAAACAAGAGAGAAGCCTATCCATGCACTGCTGTGAACATTCCTTGGAACAGCAGGAAACAACCCTGGCTTGGGATGCAATGTCCTTTCCAATATGGTAGCAATATATCTTTCCAAGTTTTTTTTTTTTAACTGTTACAGTTACCAACCATTTGAACAACCTAACTCACAGTTGCCATGGAGTCTGGGCCTCAATTTCTTTTTCTTCTTGTCTCTTTGGGGTAAAGTAGATTTTTATGCCAGATTAAGCAAAGTGCTGCTCTTCTTTGATCTACAGTTCAGGCCACAGTCCTGACTGGAGAAGGGAAAAATAATTCACCAGGGTGCTCCTAACTTAACTACAGCCAAAAACACTTGGGTTTCCAAGGTTCCCCCTACTTCCTTTTCAGGAGGGACATCAAGGAACAAGTAACAAGTTAAATATGCTGAAATACATTTCTGGTTTGCTCTTCATTTCTTTCCCACTTGCTCTCTTTCTCTACAAGTAGAACCTGAACAAATACTGACCTTAGAAAAGCCTCCACCTGAACCATCAGAAGGTGTGGAAAATACTTCTAAGTTATTTAATAACCACAGTATATCTTAACCCTCAATGTCCCTTTTCCACTTTGTTCCTTCGTGCCACTGTTCAGCATAAGACAGACTGCAGAATTTTTTAACAAATATTTCTGACACCACGTGTAAGAACATCTCTAAAGAGGAGGAAAACTCTGGAAAGCTTAATCCAGTCTGGTGCAGATGTCAAATGACAGACATCTCCCCACATTCCTCAGTGCTTACATTTAGCTTCCAACCCCCATTAGTTAGCATTCAGCAACCTCTGTACAATTTTAAAACTGCAATAATAGTAACAGCTATAGCTGAAATGAAAACTTCCTCAGTTCAGACCTTAACTAAGGCAGAACAGTGAAGTTCTAAGATAACAAGGATAAAGTCATCTAAAGTCTAGCATGACAATGACATGTGCTTACTCGTGACAAAATTAACAGTAAAGTCTGCATAACTCAGAATACAAACAATACCAGGTCTTATGTAGCACTTAGCCTGGTGTTAATTATATCTCATGAGCTCTGTCTTTCAGCAGGAAAGTTTCCAAGAAATCACTCTCCAGTGGCACCAGAGGATTTGGAAACAGCTTGTTAGTACCTTACAGAAACAAAGGATTAAATTGTGCCTCAAAACATCCAATACACACTGCTGCAAAGCCATTCAACTAAATCCAGTGCTTTTTACAATCATCAGGAGTGGGACACTGATAGAGTTAGAAGCACAAAGCCGAGAAACAAAAGCAGTCATGGCTATGAGGGGCAAAAGCATGGGAAGTAGATCAGAAGCCAGGCCTTTTGTAGCCCTACAATTTCTTTTCTCCCACTAGTTTTCTTCCGTTTAGAGTTACAGACCTCCTTCTGTAGCCTGGCCTGCTTTCTAACTCAGCCAAAACACATATTCCAAATATTTCAGTCCTTCCTGTGAAATAGCTCAGCTGTTGCTAAGCCTGAGGTAAACCCACCTCCTCTTCTCCCTTCCAGTGATGTGATGTTGGGCATCACACAGTTGATTTCAACCCAGCAGTTCATTACTCTGGAAGTGGGAAGAGCAGTACATGAACCCCCAACCCACACCTACATAACAGACAACTGACCCAGTCTGGGGCTCCACCCAGGACAGCAGAAGGGAGGTTTTTTTCTCTACTAGAATACCTCATATGCAATGCAAAATAATTAGTTAGCTGGGGTGTTCTGTGCTTCTCTAATTAAAAGGAACAGTCATGTAATGCCAAAAACTGACTTTTGGGGAGGACTTAAGTGATATGAGTAGCTGTTGCATTCAACTTATCTGAGCCTACAGACAAGTGATACATAGAGTAAAGGACATCAGCAGATTGGGGTTTTTACCCCATTCCTGTATGCATTTAGTCAGGAGAACTCACCAACCTACAAAACGTAGTTTACAGCCCCTGAGCTCAGCTGTGCAGCCTGGGAAGTGGAAGTGTGGAAAGGCAGCAGCAAACAGGCTGGCTGGGCCCAGGGAAGGCCATGTCTCTGCAGACATTCAGTCACGCCTGTCTGAACACTGTCATTCAACCTTCCCTTCACAAGAGTGCTCCTACCTGCTCAGAGGGTCTCACATCATCCTTCTTCCACTGGGCCAGCAAGATAATGAGGAACCCTCTGTGCAGAATTGCTCTCCACAATAAATGCCTCAATCAGGAAAAAAAAGAAAGCTATTGCACCTAAAATCATGGGAAAAAAATTAAACTGAAACAGTTCCATCAGCACCTGTGTTAGTAACAGCCTTGAAAAAAATGGGAAGATTTTGAGATGTTGCCTTCCCAGGAAGTTTCAGTGGTTTCCCAAGCAGAAAACACCAGCATTCCAAATGAATTCTTAACTATTTAACTTTGGATTCCTTTAACATACAGTTCCACTCAAATCCAAACTCTTCGTATCTCCCTAGGGATTAAAATAGGACAGGTTGAACGTACTGAGCAAAGTAATTACTCCCCAAGGGTATGGAACACGGACATGCACCACACAGGTCACTCTTTGGCAGCCATGACTTCGATGGGACAGCAAACACTGCACACACAGATTTTGTTTTCCATAAATATATGGTACAGAAAGGAACTGGTTAACAAGAACACAGGAAACTCCTTACAAATTGGTAGTGATGGCAATTTCCTGCAATAACTTAGAAGATTTTCACTTGCTTGGTTGGGTTGGTAACTCATATCCTTAGGATGAAATTCAAGAACCTCAAGTCTTGACACACACTCCAGTGATTAATGATATAGACTGTGTGTACAAGAATGTGGAATATATGAACCAAATTCATGGTGTACCTACATCAGGTGTAACATAAATGCCTTTCAGATAGGTTTTTGGTTTCAGTGCACTTTTGGAAGGTTTGTTATTGGAGAAGAGGCTTAGAAAATTGACTATGCAAGAAAAGCTACCACAACAGTCAATGACAGTTATGTTCAAATGCAAAATAAGAGCTGAGCAAAGACTAGGATTCAGAATGGGATTTTCAACATCACTCAAATGATACAGGGCTATGGAAAGATTTTTGGAGGCAGAGAGGGCATTTCAGCATCCTACTCCTATCAGCTTCCTTAAGAAGGTATTAAATTATCCATCTGCCTTTTGTAAATTTGCATAATCCTAAACCAAGTAAGCACTTTTTAAGAAGTTCTAATGTGAGCCTTTAGCTGTATGGGTAAGTCCTATGTGGTTATCAGGAAGCACAACACTGGTTTTCAAAAGAACAAACTACACTGATCACACGTCAGGTGCTGAGCTCTTCTGAAAATTCAGGCACTTGGTTCTGTTGTCAAAATGTAAAACTTACAAGCCGCAAATATTTTTCAAGCAAAGATCTGAAGATCTGTCTCTGCCAAAATCTGTATATTATTGACTGAAATCAGAGGAGGGGTTAAAAACCAGGGCATATGGATTAATACATTCTTTCATTATTCTTGGTCTTTACAAGCACAGCTTTAGTTGATTTTTCACAACAGAGATTCTTCTGTGTTTAAGGACAGAAAAATGGCTAGAATATAGTACAGCTGAGGAAAACAGGAGGAGAAAGAGGCAGGAAAACACCCTGAAATCACTGTTGTGAACCAGACGCTTCCACCTCACAGCCTGACACGAACCACACGGTTTGATGGCCAAAGGGCAGCATGTCACGCTTTAGTGTTGCATTTTTCTCCCCTATGGCAGTGAGTTGCATTACAATCTGTAAAGTAGTAAACCCACAGAGACCATTATAAATAGTCATGGAATGCCCTGGAGTGACTGCAGCAGAGCTGGAACTGTGCCTTCTGAGCCCCTCCAGGAATTTCAGCTGCAGCTTAACTGTAGGGACATCACTTATCCTATCAGCTGAATATCTAGTAGACAGGTAGATGTGGGCCTTCACACAAGATGTGACAAGGTGTACAACTGCTTCAGTGAATCCATGTTTGCTGGGATGAGGCTTTAGGGGCCTTCAGTTCCTGAAAACAGCAGTCATCTCTGCACCATCTCATCTCCCACGGTCTTTCTTCCACAGAGAATCATCCCCTTGTCCAAGGGAAGAGGCCAGCTGAGGCCCAGCTTAGGAGATCACGTGGAAAACAAGCCTAAGCCAGTGCTTCTTCCCTGCCCCACTGATGTGGTTCTTCGCATGGACCCCACTGAAAATGTCCCCAGCCCTCACGAGTAGCCAAGATACACTGACAGTGTCTCTTCTGCTCCACGGACAATGGCTTAGGGAAGTGCCACCACCAGAGCCACAACACCTGCAGCAGAGTACTGCTGCAGTCCACAGGCACTGCCTCCCTCTGGAACCGTGCAGATTCCCACCCTCTAACACAGAGCTGGGCCTCAAACTCCCTCCAGATGCACGTGGAAATGTCACTTGTCCCACTGGGTGCCAGGAGTAAAACACAACCCTCAGCTCTGCTCTGCCCACAGTCCCCACTCCTGCTCTTTCAAAAGTTCTACCAACGTGGCTTGAGGCACTTTCCATCCGCTGGTTAAGGCACAGGGATACACATCGCCTTTGGGAAGCCCTCTTATTTCCCTTTCCTCATTGCTCATTTCAGCTACAAGAGCTGCACAAGGTTCAGTTCTCTCACCACTGGTGTTTGTATCACCAAGTTTCTTGTCCTGCAGAATCAGCCTAGAAACTCCTCCCAAGGCTTTCCTGGCTTTGTGGGTGACAATGGCTATTCAAAACTGGGGAAAAACAGGGAATGGAGAACACTCCCAGCATGTAAAAATTATCTCATATTCTCACAAAAGCAGGGCTGAGATTGACCACTGTTTTTTTCTCCCAGAAGTCTGCTTGGCTCTTACTTTTATTATTTACTGCCCAAACTTGTGTGATTTGATGCTCTGCTGTACTCAAGAGTTCACAGAACTTATTCATGTGCCAGGTTTGTTATGAGACCTCAGGCTGTAGCTTCAGGCAGCCCAACTATCATCAACTTTCTGCCTCGCCTGCAGTGTAAGAAGAGCAGTGCAGGCCCTACCTGCCTCCAGAACGGGCAGTGCAGGAGCCAGCTGCCCTGGTCCCACAGTGTGCCCTGCAGAGCAGGAACTCCTCCTCAGCTGCATACCTCACAGATGGGTTCTGTGGTGCCAGCCCGGCGCTGGAAGGACACAGCAGCACGCTGGGCTGGGCTGTGTTTCCTCCCTGAAGGAGGTGAAGAGAGCTGCTGTCCCTGTCCCTTTGAGGAGCACGTAGCCGAGCTGGCTCCTGTCCCTGCCCGCAGCAGAGCCGGCTCCGGCAGGTTTGCAGCGCACAGCCTTTGGCTCCTGCCCCAGCCGAGGGAGGACACAGCAGCTGGGAGAGCCCCCAGCCGTGCCGGGCCGGGGCCGGTGCCTGTGCACGGTCTGAAGTGCCGCAGCAGCTAATTCCTTACAGCTTGCACTGCTGAGCCCTCGCCGGGGCAGACACTTGGGCGCCCCTGTACAGTTAAAGATCACAGGCCTTGATAACCTGGCTCTTCGATTTATGACAGCCCAGACCTTAGTGATCACCTAATGAGGGGAACCTGGAGTGTCAACCTGTTTATTAAATACCCAGAACCAGCTGTAGACCCAGCCAAGGAAATAAGTTAATCATATTTCTCATTTATTTTGTGTATCCCTCTCACTCCCTGGCTCTCCCCATTCTCTCCTTCGTTCTGCCTGGCTCCCTCTTTTCATCTCAGAAGGGGAGGGATTTCGGACAGGTCATTTACGGAGACTGTCAGGGGGCCAAAATGTTTGCGATTTCCTACTGATTTCTTAGGTGTTTAGAAGTTAATAATATTCAGCACCTCATGATTCTTTCCTAGATGTCAAACAAAGACATGAAAGGCAAGGAACCCAAGAGGAAAGGAGGGGGAAGGAGGGAAAGGGATGGAGCAGCAGAGGCAGTAGGAGAACAACTCTCCCTTTCCCCATATTTTTAAAGAAAGCTGCATCCAAGAAAAATCCAGCCTTAGTACTAACACAAAAAAGAAGCACGTAAGAGTCATGCAAACATCTCTCTATTGCTTTAGTCAGACAAAAATTTCTTTGCAACAACCTGAGCAATACAAACTAAGATCCAAAAGGCAAAGATTCAACCTGTAAAACTACTTTACATTTATGAATTTTCTATCCCTGTTTAGGGCTCTTACTTGCCTAATCCATTCAAGTTTTTGGTTTTTTTGTGTTTTGGGTTTTTTTTTAATACCTTAGAAGAAACTTAGGAAAAACAGGAGTGACTAAAAAAACTCACAAAAATCACTGTATCCATCCACCTGATAGGACACAACTCAGAATCCAGGGAAAAAATATATCCAATATTAGAATGACATCAGATATCACACAAATAACCTGTATAACTCAGATACAGATCTAGGGCACAGAGCAAGTGCAGTTATGTCTATATTAACATATTATTGTGAGGTTTATAATCACTAAGACTTTAACAAAGCTTAACTATCACCAATTCAAGTGTTTTCATTTCTCCTTGACCACAACAGATCACTTTCTTGAACTCAGCAGAGTTTCAATCAAAAAGGTACATCTCTTATCCATGAGAACAGCTTCTGCTCTCTCACAAGATGAAGTTGGCCCCAGCAGCTGTGAATCTGCCTCTGAATAAGCCTGTCTGCCACATCTGGAAAGATAAACCTCAAAATCTGAGGCAATAAACACCCTTCTTTATAAATACTTTGGTGAAACATAAACGTGCAGAAAGCTCTCAGATACCATCTCTGATCCACATGGGACAATGAATCAGGCCATATCTATCCCTTCTGCTGTATTCACAAAGGATGAGGCAGCTGATACAGAGCATCAGGAAAAAACAATATTTAGTTTTCTTAAACATTAGTTCCCTACATTTTACTCCATCCCAACCAGCAGTGTGCTGTTTGATTTGAATTGCAATCAGAACTGTTCTGAGAGCTGGAGCACATTTGTGCACCCCAGCCCCGAGGTCAGCAGGCCGCAGTACTGCAGGGGCAGCTCCACAACCAACACAGAGGTCAGAGCCCAGGGCCAGCTGCTTGGGGGAAAGGCAATACCTGCCTCTGCTACCACCTGAGAGGCCAGAAGGAGAGGGCCATGGGATGACACAGCTTTTGAATTGCAAATGTCAGATAAGTATCTTCACTTCTGGCCCAGCAACAATCAGATGTGAGCCTGAGGTCTGGGCTCAGCACACAGGACCTTGTTCCTGTTCATGCCTCTGCTTCCATCAGGAACTAGGAGAGCAGGAGTTGGCTCTTCAGGGAAGGAGACAGGGGCCTGAATAGCACCTTCTTATTGACTACAATTAGGATACTTCTAATAGTGCCTTCCAGAGCCTTCAAGCAAAAACGTTCCCCATCTTCTTTCCCAGTGACCAGGTGAGGTCACAGACTGAGCTCTGCAGTGTCCTCCATGGGTGAACTAACAGGGATGGAAAAGAGCCCACATGATTCCTTGTTGTTGGCAGCTGCAGAAGAAGGAAACCTGATGTGCCAATCCTGCAAGTCTCTTGAGTGAGCTGACAAGACCTCCAGGAGTCAGGCTTATCAGAAGTTGTTGCCTCATCCTTCCAGGCTCAACCTTTGCAGAATTAGCCTAAGACATCAAGTGGTGCTATTTACAGAGGCTCCACCTTGATGGGATGATTTTCAAAGGTATCAGACACCCGATCTGAGCTGAACTACTGCAATTCCAGCCCGTGGTATTTCAGTGTTGTCCCCTTTCATCCCTCCTGAGGCAGTACTCACCTCAGCATGTACCTCTGTCTCCTTGTGCCCCTTCCCAGGCCTTCCCATCACACCATTAACTGGCTTTTGCAACTCAAAGGAGGAGCTCAGCCAGGCTTCTCTTTAGAGCCCAAGATTGACAGGTTTACCAATTCAATCCTCTGCCTACTGTCACAAATGAGTGCTTCAAGCTACCAAGTTCATGCACCCTCTAGACTACACAAGAACCTGCCTAAAGCTTCCCCACATCTCCCTGACTTGCACTGGCCAGCAGAGCCCATAAGGGCAGCCCAGAGTGTACTTTCTCTGGTGCTTTATCCAGCCTGCTTGGAAATGACGAGGAAATGCTTTGGGTTGCTGCAGACTGGCCCGATTTTTAGCTTCAGAAACCTTAACGCTTTGCTTGGTTTCCTTTTATCTGCCTCTTTATCTGTTTAAATTTAGCCTGGTTCCTCTCTGCTGTTTCCCAAGTCCGAGCCAATATCTGTTACCCAGTAGCCAAGGGGGATCTTTCTCTGCCACTTTCCTTCTTCCTTCAGCTCTGCTCATTCTCTCACAGGAGCTGAGGCTCTCTTGACCCAAAACCACGATCCTGCTGGCAGCTGCCGCTACCGGAGGTAAGATGTCTTCAAGGCATGACATCAAGGAGTACTGCAGAAAATAGAAGCAAATCCTAAAGGCTGCCTGTGTCTATATAATATATTTATTTAATTGATATGCTCTCAGCTTTCCTTAATAGAAGTTGTCAGAAGCATCCAACAGAATTGCCTCTTGCTATTCACTGAGTCCCCCAGAGCAGGCAGGTAGCAGATGGGGATGGGACGAAATTGCTAACTGCCCTTATTGTGTGGAAATGAGCCTGCAAGCACTTGCACGAGGAGTATTTCAAGGCTCAACTGAGAAATAATAGTATGGACGTTGTGGCAAGCAGCTAAAGTGGGAAACAGGAGCAAAACAGGTCTGTGTTGAGAAGGGACTTGAAAGGAAGAGAATGTACCCAGCAGCTTCTGGCATGAGAAGCAAGCCCTGGGGGTGGCTCTCTAGCTGGGGATATGGGAGGGGGACACACACGGACACAAAGGAGTTGTTTTCCTTCCCTCTGAAGACCCTGCAGCCAACATGACTGGCAGCTGTCACTCAGCCCGTGTCTGCTGTGCTCTCTTTCACCCAGACACCCTGGCCGGCATGGCAAAGCGCAGGATGCGTAAGGAAGCCACTGCAGGCAGCCGCCTCGGACGCCCTGCCCCCAGCCCCGGGCAGGCGGGACGCGCCCGCAGCACCCCGAGCTGTGGGGCTGCTGTCACCGGACAGCCACGGCTCGGCACGGGGCTCTCACATGGCCATGGCTCCAGCGGGGCGGCAGGGACAGGTCTTCCCTCCCCGCTGCCCTGCTCCCTGCCCTCCTCCCTGCCCTGACTGCTTCTGACCCTGCTGTAGGCCAAGGGAGCTTTGGGGCTACTCGGCCCACACTGTCCCCTCTCACAGACACCCCTCAGGGGAGGAGACCAGCCTAAATCTTACCCACATCCATTTCTGCTTCAAGCAAGCCCTTGTCACCACTTCCCTGCAAGATGGAATATTCTGTGCAACATGATCATGAATCATTGTCACGTTTTAATTCCTCAGCAGCCCTATCAGGAGAAAGGATTTTCCAGACTAGGTGAGGATCTGTTGCAACATTTCTCCAGCAATCAGATCTAAGATAGCCACGCCACAGGAGTAGGACAAAGAGCTGAATCTTTACAACTGAGCATGAGGAATATCTGTTAAAGATCTTACTTTCTTTTCCCCTTCTGTCAGGCAGAAATGCAAATGCATTCTCTTGTTAACATCCTTTCAAAGGCAGAAAAGCCTTCAGGGCCAGCTGTGGCTGGGATGACAACAGCAATGGGGGAAAAGAACTCCAGTGGTTTGGCGGCTTGCATGACTTGCAGTGGTGGTGCAAGAGCTTTCCTTACTACACAGTAAATCCAGCCATCATCTGATGGTAAAAACAGGTCCTCACCCAGTAGCACAGACCTGAAGCTTCTTACAGAGCTTTAAAAGCATGAAGCACATTCTCCCTTGTCCTCAGAGCCTACAGTTACAGGTAAAGACAAAGAGTATCTTGCACAAATTACTTCAGCTCCTCTGGCACAGAAGTCCATTTGGGCCAGACGTTTACCTATTTTTCCTTCCCCTTACTCCATTAACTGATGCTCCCTTTTCTCTTTCACCCCAAACACCTTGCTTGTTTTGCTTTTCCCTGTTTTTCTATGTTGAACATCTTGTCCTCACTGCTAAATACCCCGTACTCCGAGAGGTAACACAGGAATCCCTTTTTCCTCTGTCACATTTGGTTTTGTTATTGCATAACAAAAGTAAAGCATATGCAGAGGACACTGGATGTCAAGCAGGTCAATAGTTTCACTGCAGCAACCCCGTTCTGTTTACTTAATTTTGGCAGGCAGCATTTTCAGAAATACCCACAACACTCTGACCTTCAGTGAGATTGAGCTGGGCTTCAAGGTAAGATGTGCTCTCCTAAAGATCATCTCCACAAAGCCATACAGGCAGCTTGAGACTCAGATCTTGTACCAACCTTCTTATCTCCACTAGTCAGTCACTTTGAAGTCAAGAGGAGACAGGTCTAACTCATTCGGTGCTTTTGTAAAGATCACCAGGCATTTCAGATATCTACACAGCTCTGTAAATCTGGCCCCGAGGCTCAGACCCTCCAAAAAGGCATTTAAAGCTTCCAGCCTCCCCTGCCTTTAGTGGCAGATCGGCACCTTAATACGTTTGTAAATCCAGTGCTCACACCTAAATCACCTTTAAAAACGGTACACGGTGAAAGTCAATCCCGCAGCAGGGCTCCCGGGGCAGAGGTCCCTAAGCTGCTAAATCCCCCCGAGCCCAGCCCTGCCTGGGTGCCGGGATCCCTCAGAGCCCGGCCACATTAGCAGGGTACCGCATTCCCCCTAACAAGCCTCACCTGCTAAAGACTTGCCCTGAGGCTCCTGTGTCACTTAGGTGCTTTTAAAATATTGCCCTTCAACTAAATCCAGCTCACAAATCAGTCTAATGACAATTCTGCCCCCTTGGCTTCACTTCTCAAACATTTGTGTGGCTGGAATTCACTCGCACAAACATTGGACTTGTTTTTCTCCTGCATGTCCATGCATAAATCAAGGTATTTGCCCATGAAACTCTTCCTCAACCAACTTGTTTGTAAAAACACAATTACTTGGGGGAGTCCCAACTAGCAAAAATTCAATGCAAGCTTGCTAGGTGGCTAATAAATTTGACTTCATTTCAGTCTTTCTCCCTTAGCCAGGAAGGAACCCAGCTATTTTTAAATCTGGATTCGTGTATGTAGCCAAATATAATGTTCTTTCTTCTGTGAGAGAGAACAGGAAAAGATTTTAAATGTCCTAACATTTCCTAGACTGGTATATCTCTCTGTCACTCTCCCCAAGAAAAACCCACGGTCTGCCTTGTCTGTTCAGACTGTAACTTTTTTTTCTTTTTAGGCTGGAGTTGTCTTTCTTTATGCATTTGCACAAAGCCTGGTACAATGAGACCAGCCCCCTCTGGATACTGCTGTTGTTGGAATAATAAGCCTGCGCTGGGGGTGTATAAAGCAACAAGATGCCTGTTTCCTAAAGGGATGAGCATGCAAGTCTAGGCCCAAAAAGTAAGTTAAAATGTCAAAAATAAACAAAACCAAAATCAAGACGAAGGTTTCTCAGAGATGAAGAGGTTATGTGCACACACATCTGATTTCCTTGGCCCCCAGCACAGTAGCTGTCTTTACTCTGTGGCCTTGTTCCCATACTTAGGGGTAAACAAGTAGTTTTGTACATTTTTGGATTGTGGCCCACAGTCTGGCAGAGTGATAACCACCAAAGCTGATGCACGCAGAGCAAATGCCGAGACATTAAGGCAGCCAGACACAAGCTTTTCAAAACACATCATTATTAAACAGAGGTGTGGGTGGGAGGAGATTTCAGATGAGAAAGACACACCCAAGGTTATCACATTGTGTTCTAATTTTAACACTTCTTACGACCCAGCAGCAGTACCTCTCTGGCTTCAGCTCATAATATCTCGAAATCCAGGAAGCCATTATGATTCTCCAGGGTCAAAGGTTGCTTGCATTGTAATTCGCTTCCTCCTTTGGAGGTTTAATTTTGGAAATATTTCTAATTGCCATTGTATGTGACATCGTCTTTCAGATAACCATGGAATGAGTTTTCTATTTGTTGGCTATGACTCAAGTATCCAAAACAAAAAGAAAAAGCAACCCTGTACTTTCTTTGGAACAATGATTTAAGAGTGACACAGACTTCGCAGAGGCTATTTCACAGTCCTAGTTCTCAGCTCTAGGACAGGGAGAGTGATGCCTCCCATACCCAGGGAGTGAGGACTACACAATGGACACATGGTCAGTGTGTTGGAGCAGCCTTTCCAGGCACCCGAGACCTCTGGTGTAATTAGTGAATGTTCCAAAGCAGACACAGAGGTGAATCTTCTCAGCGGCTCTGAGCAGCACTCATGGCTATCTGGTGTTTAGTTCTCCTTCTGGCCCTTAATGACAGTATGTACCTAATGACTGTATCTGCCACATCTACACAGTCTCCTCTCCCCAAACAAATCCCCTGATTTTGCTCTGGCCCTACCTCCTCCCCATCTTAATTTCCATAGGCTCATTCTCTGAACTCTTACCTCCTCTCTTCTCAGTATCAGTCTGACCACAAGCCCCTCTTCCATTTCGTTCCTACCCCTAAGGGCCTTCCAGCAGCACCTGTTCACACTGTCACAATCCCTAAGGTGGCTAATGCTGCTCAAGTGGAAAATGGAAAAGAGAGAATATGTCATCCAAACAAAATGCATCCGGAATTTAACAGATCTTGTCTAAGCCCACACTGGTTTTTAATTTCTTATTTCCCCCTGATTTCCTGCACCAGCAACTTGACAGTTTTGCTGCTGGTCTTTATTCTTCAGTGGCACCACGAAAGCTTGAGTGCACCATATAGTGAGCACTGTGCAAACACCTACAACACACTGGGACCAGCGGGTTCTATTACAATTGTTACATGTAAAGACAAGTTAGGATATAACAGATTTGAGCAAGAGTAAGGAAATAAAAAGTGGCTTATTACAAGGTAATTTTTTTGTTTCACCCTTAGTCAAGAATTAATGGTTTGGTCAGAGAAAATGCTTCAGTCTCTGCAAGCGTTCAAGTGCAATGGACTAAATCCTTCCAGACAAAAAAAAAAAGTAAATCGCCTTTTCGGATTAACAGCTCCCAGCATGCCAACCCCAGCAGTCCACCCAGTCGTGTAGTCGGTGTGGAGGAGGACTGTCTGTAAAGGAATTAAAACATTTCCAGCCCTGTTGACACCGTGAACTAAAGGCTGGGGGTGGGGTGTGGAGGAAGTGTTAGAAGTCAGAGTCTGCTGGAGAAAGTGTGAACAAGCCAATTAAATCCCAACACTTCTGGACAAAGAGGTCTCTTAGGAAGAAGGAGATTAGCACCTCCTTTTCATCAAGAGCAGCAGCTTTCTGGGGGCTGTATGACTGCCTGGCCTATCTCAAGGAGCCAGCAGGGAACAGAGGGCCTGCTGTCATCGGGGGTGGGTGTCCTCACCCCCTCCCAGCAGCACGAGGCCCTCTCATGTACCTTGCCTTTTGCTCGAGAGTGTGTAAAGAAACACGGTTGTTGAAATCACTGCCACGCTGTCACCGTGGCTTCGTCAGGTACCCCCAAGCTTGCACCAACAATGCCTGGTACCTTCACCAACAGCATAGCCATCTTCATCCACCTTTCTTCAAGCCTAGGATCGATACAACAACCAAAACAGAGACAGCCACAAGCACCTCAAGTATTCAAACCAATCTGGATCTGGGCATTGGTGGTCTTGGCCCATTATGGATCCAGAGACAGTTTGATGCTTGGTCAAAAATCACTGTGATTTGCGCATTAAGACTGTGCTGGATCTAGAACTCCAGAAAGACCCTGTGGACCTGCAAATTTTAAAGGTCCCAGTTTAAACGCAAAATCACGAGAGCCATAGCATTGGATGGAGTATTCCTGGACAGTGAAAACATGCAAATCAAGCCATGTAAAACTTCTCAGTTGGGACATTGTAAATGAGGCACCCAAAATACTGGGAATGGCTGAGCTCTTGGACACGCTTCACTTCCAGTTCCACTTTATTCCAAGAGGACAATTCCCGGTATTATACACCTGACAGCACCCTGTTGTTCACCACTACAGTCTTTTATAAGCTGGCACTTTCCACTTGTTGACATAATGGCACTTGCAAATGTAGCCCCAGGTTTGAGGAGGTTCAGTAAAACCAGAGCTCTAAGAGGAACAATTCCATGATTACCCAGCCAAAGAAAGCCAACACAACCTGAAGAGATGATGCTATTATAACAAAAGAAAACACATACTTTTTGTAACTAGAGAGCAAGGTGAAAAACATGGCCTTTGGAGACTTCCTACTCCTCCCTTCTTTGCCTTTTAATTTCACAGTGGCCTTGGGCTGCCTAATGCCACCAATATGGAAAACATTTTAAAGGACCTTTTCCTTTCATTCATTATTTACCACTGAGTGTGTACATGCCCTGAACAGTCATTGCCTAGATGAGATTGTGTAAATCAGAATCCAAAATTCAGACATAAGTAAACTGATGCACCTCAAGAACAAGTGGACTTTCATTTGACTCAGCTCAATGACCAGAAACTGTAAATTATCTCCAGGTGCTCCAGATCAGATGCTATATAGCCCTGGTTGTGACAGGAGATGTGAGTTCAATTTCTGATTTATGTCTCAAGGGAATTTTCTACACCTTGAATTAAAAGGGCATGTACCATTTGACTGTTTCCTTGAACCCCTCCACACCTCCTTCGCCTGCTCTTGACATAATGCCAGAGAAAGCACAAGGATGGAGAGCTGGGTTATTAATTTGAGTAGTCAGGAGGAAGCAAGAAGCCTGAGCTACTAATGAGAGCTGAGTGAATGCTCGACATTCTCTCTGGCTCTCCAACCCATGAACTCATTTTGCCTGTGCTCATGGTTCCTTTGGGGTTCACTTTCCATAAGCACTCCAGCCGACCAGTTTCTTGGCAGGAAAAATCTCAGAAGCAGCCAAGATCTAAAGAAACATTTAGAGAATACTTGTGGAAAAGGAATTTTCAGGTTGTCAAACTCCACTTTCATCCCAGCAAACAGGTCCTCGGTGCTGCTGTGTGTTCATCTAATCAGGGTGCAGAGAAGATGCCACATGATCAACCTGCCCAACAAAGCTTAGACTTCTGCACACTGAGAATTCACACCTAGATGCCCATAATCTGCCAACATTTTCCAGCCAATTATTAAAAATACCACATTCTGAAAGACCAGAAGCTATTTACAAAGAGGAGACCTTTTTATCAGAAAAATCTCATCGTTAAGCAGAGCTCCATTCACATGCACAAAATCTTTTCCCTTCCTTTCTGACTGTGATGTTATCCTGCTGGAATGACACATTGCTCAGTGGCAATCTAGACTTCAAATACTGACATTTTTGCTCTGTAATGTAGTCTCAGTCCTAATTTTCACTTTTAATCTGCTATGCCATCTCTAAATACTATGTATTTGGTGACAAAGGACAGAAGATGTTTTCCCTAGAACCACAGAGACTTTCTGAAGTGGTTGGGATGATATTGAAGGGACTTAGAGTAAGAACAATCCTGCTTCCCAATACGGCCGCTCTTACTTGGTTCACTACGAGAAGTACCTTAACCACAGATAACCTCAGTGACTTTAGGCAATGAAGCAGACACGTTTTTCACAGCCAAGCCAAGAAGTTCTTTCAACATCTATCTGGAAGGTCTCTGAAGTTAAAAATTATTCTTCCATTAAATCCACAGACAGCGGATTAGTTGAATGCAAAGAAAGGGAGGCAGGCGTCCTTCGGTTTGTACACAACTCCCATAAAGTTACTCCTTGTCTTTCAGTTGAACCAATGGCCTCATATCAGAGATAATTAAAGAAAAATGGGTTAGTTTAGTTCAGTATTTTGATTTAAAACCTTCAAACTCTTTCTCTTTAGGGCGTGTGTTCACTGGTCAAATAGTATTTAGGTCCCTTCCCTTCTCTTCCCACATTTAATCACAACATTACTAATGAAAACAAAAAAAGAAACTCTAGCTGGGCCTTACATGATTTAGGTACCAAGTAAACAGTACTTAACAGTTCTAATTGAAGGTCAGTAAATCCCCAAGAGATTAAATGAATCCTGCAGTGAGATGTGTAAATCTCACTGCCTTTTACGGCGTCCCAGCCAAGACCCTGTGCTGGGTTGTGCAAGACTTAATAAATGTGGTATGCACTTAATCAAAACCATTTTGCCACCAAAGGGGCAGCGGGTGTAAATCACAATTACTCTTGGCACTAAACCACTGGCACAAAGAGGCCCAGCGATGCCAAACGTCACCGGGCTGCCTCCTCGCGCCTGCTCAGCTGTCTGGCACCGCGCGCGCGTCTGAGCGCCCGCTCGCCGCTCGGCAGGGGAAACCCAGCTGGGGAAATAAAACACAGCGCAGGATACTGAATGCATAAGGGCTGTGCTTCTCTCCAGCTCGCTCTCCGCTTGCCCTCTGCCAGCTCTCACCCCAATTTAGTAACTATTAATAAGCTAAAGCATGGAGCTTTGGCAACAGCCTGGCTCTTTGCAGCTAAACCTTGTAGATTTAATAATCCCATCATAGTTTATGTTCCAAATTGTATTTCAAGGTTTAATAACTGGTGCACCAAGAGACTCTGGAAAAAGTTTTTGTGAAGTCGGTTTCTTTTAGCCAGTCAGGAATTCAGAAAGGGCAAAGAGTGAACCAGTGATGCTGATGATCTCAAAGGTCTTTTCCAATCTAAACAATTCCATGATTCTATTGCTCATGATGGTCATCACCCAGGAACTTTTACCCATTCCTAGATCAGCTACCAAAGTTGGATTATGGGGCAAAGGACACTGGAGTCCTCAAGAGAGTAATAATGTATTTTAAAATAGTTGAAGACAAAAAACGAACACTCAGCTCCATCACCAAAGTGCAAAACAGCTACAAAATAGAAGATCCCAGCTGATCAGTTACTAAAAAAGAGAAAGTCATGATGATGCCAAGCAGCAGGGAAAAAGCAAGAGAACCCCAAAGTCAGAGACTGAACAGTTGGAAGAGATGGAAAACTCTTCATATTCAAACAACAAAATTGGAAAGACAGAAAAAGATCTAGTAATGTTATTATGAAAACATTCAGGGTTCACAAAGCACATTCAACTCCTAATTCAGCTGTAATCTCAAAATCTTTCAGTACTTTAGTTTCCCAAGGGGCTGATCTCTGTATCTGTTCTAGTAACAGATCTTTTTCATGGCACAGCAGGTGAGATCCAAGTTGCTTAGCTTGCTGTTCCAAGTCTTAATTTTAAGCATTAATTCTGAGCACTGTCATACTGGGGTTTTGGATGCATCTGATGAGTTGTTTTCAAAAGTAATTCAACGTCCTGCCCACTGACACAGCACTGTAAAACAGCAGCTGATTTACACTGGTAGCTCACTGTAAGTCACAAATAAAGGGATTCTCCAGCACCACAGCTGGTGGATTGGGGCTTCTTTTCCCACCAGAAGGAAATAGCTAAAAGCACACAAGCTGCCCTCATCTCCCTGCTTTCATGGTTTTCCTTGCCACTAGTCTCATTCTGCCACCTCCTCTTTCTTTCACTTCGCAAAGTCACATGTTCATTCCTTTATCTCCTTCCTGTTTGCCCTCTCTTTATCATTCCCCCTTCTAAGATATTTTCATATTTTTTCCTCATGTTTTGTCCCACACTGCTCTTATTTCCCATTCTTCCACATTGCAGTTTCCCTTTCTTCCCCCTCTCTCTCTCTCCTTCTCTCCTCTTTCCTAGTATCTTACTTTTCCCTTATACCTTCTTTTCCTCTCTTCTCCTCCCCCAGTGTGCCTGGAGCTTGAGCACAGAGTCGGCTGGAGCCTTAATTGCTGCTCCCCTGCCTGACGTCCATCGGAGATGACATCTCCTGAGCACAGAGCTGCAGCCGTCCTTTTGCATATTCCCTCTGTCTGAGCACATCAGGAGAGATGTCACAAGCAGAAAGCTGGAAGCCCTCACAGAAGCAGGGAGCCACGGAGATCACTGAAGCCAGCATGAAACATTGGAGAGGTTGGTAAACCTCGCTTCCACAACGGGTTCTTCCAACGCTTTCTGCACTGTTGGTCTCAGGCTCAGAGCATTTACAGGAACTGACATACCCAAAGTTGCACAGCAATGTTACACCAGGGTTTTTAAACAAAACAAATGTTTGTGTTCAACTCCATTACAGCTTTGTGGCTCCCTGTGGGAGGGTGAATTTCCAGTAATTGAGCAAAGATGGTATTTCATAGCATAAGGGACACCAAGTACTTGCACCATTTTAGACCTGATCTTTACCTGAAAGGAGCTGTTCACAACACAGAGAAAGGAACAGCACAGGCAGCTGTGTCCATGCACTCAATCCCAAGACCTGACACCAGAGCTTCCATACATTCCTTCTCCAGAAGATGCAGGCCATGCACCCTTCAGCTCCTGCTCCCACACAGCCTTTCCCCTACTACTTAACTAAAATAGTGATTACAGTATCAGCACCTTCCCTATCAACTGATTCTCCTCTGGTCTCTCAGCTATTTAGCTGAATTAGCTACTCAACTCCTTAACCCCACTTTAATCCTGCAAATACACTTCTCCCCAGATCTGCAGATGAAATCCATGAACTACAGAAATGCCAGCATGTCGGTTTGGTTCACATCAGCAAGTAAGAGGGAACTTCCAGCAGTGGCTGGAAGGACTGAAACTCACCCTGTAGTTCATGCAAAACTGCTTGAACTTTGCTCCTAAGAAAGTTTGGTCTAGCACTCTAAACTGTAGAGGGGAGTACAAGCGACAACGAAATCCTGATGTCCAAGTCCTGTGCAGTATTTCTTTAATATCATCCTTGGCTCACACACGATCAGGCAGACCAATAATTGCTTTTGGTTTGCTAAAGTAGCACCTTAAAATGCTTGCAGAAAACAGCATTTTCACCAAACAAGCAAATACTCTGCAGCAATTACAGGTTCTATATCCTGTTTCATGGTTTTATCTTAATTCAGAATGTCTTCATTTGAATCTTCCTTCAGTTTAAGGAGTTGTTCTCCTAGAAGATCACTCTATCATCCATCAAATGGGCGAGTTGAACAGCAAACTGTTGCTCAAACCTTTAATCTTACCTGCATGGCTCACTCCAGAACTTGAGTTCAAAGCCATAAAGGCCTGTCCGATTCACATAAGCTCAGCATCCCTCATATGTAATTTTAAAACGCACCTCCTCCAAACTCATACAGGAACACATAATGTGCACTCACATACACATCAGCAACTGAATGCGGTTCACATAATATGAGAGTCAAAAGTGGAGTTTAGAGCAAGGAAATTGCTTTATTTGGTGCCTCTGAGGCATTTATTTTAAGATTTTACCTGAAATGGACTGCGATTGTCACACTTTCAAAAAACAAAACAGTAAGAAATTGATAGTTTCAGTGTCTCGTTAAAACCATCAAGTGCCAAAATGTCTGTGTTTCAGTTAACCACCACACAGCAAGACTTTATTTCAGGCTTTTCAATGTGTTCACATTTCAAACCTGTTACTTTTCTGTGTTTTCTGTGTTATTACACAGAGACAATGCAGTTAAGAACAGACCATGCTGTGCAGGCATAACACTGCTAAACACATACAGATCAGGAAGGGCTTCCCAGAGCAAGGTAAGTGTCCTCAGCACCACATTCCATGTGAAACCACTGAGATACCAAGAACAGAAAGCAATGTGCTGTATGACCACGGGCAAGTTAAGAACTTGTGTTTCCTGGCTCACAAGTCCCTCTTAGTTCTCATCATACAGGCACTGAAATTGCTCCATTGCACAGAGACTCAAGACTGATGCTGTTGTTTTGAACACTAAGTTTTTAGTGTCTGCCCACCACTACAGTTCCCTTTATAATAAAAATTACCTAAATGCAGTTAAAATACTTGCAAAGTAGTTGAAGTGTGTTTACCTTACCTAGCTACCAACTAGCAATTGAATACCTACTCATCTCCACCTTCACTCTTCTGAGCAGTTTCTGATGGACTTCATTAATCACAATAAAAATCAGCAGCAGATTTATGCAGTTCTGTTACTAACAGGCTTAGATGCTCTATTAGGTCAAAATAAAGAAAAGAAGTAACCATGAAACTCACCACCTGAAACCCAGGAATCTCAGCCAAGCAGGAACCTATCAGAGAGGCAGTCAGTAAAGCTTTTTACTACATGTAGGCTCCACAGAGCTCCATGAGGCTCCAAGTCAAAGTACAATGTGTTGGTAGCACATTCAGTGTTACTTCTCCAGAGACTTAAGGTCCACATCTACTCGGGGTGGAGCTGGTGGGAGCCACTTGGCAGCCTCAGCCAGGGAGAGAACTCTGTGAGCAAACCAGAACTGAAGCCATCTAAAGACACTTCCATATTCACTTCATGCTAACCTGTTCTGGGAAATGACACCTGCCAGTGCAAGACACAACCACGTTCTTCACTGCCTCTTAAATGGGAACTGCTGCTCTGGAAAACAGGTCCTCAGACACCACAGGCTCAAATCACAGATTTACACCACCAAAGAAAAATGCAATGGCTGGTACATAACCCTTACTCTTTACTCAGTAAAAATTTGATTTTGCAAGATGCAGCCACTGTTCCAGGCTCTCTAAATCCTCCACTAATCTCACTGGCTCCCAGAGTTCTAGATCTATAGTGCAATTTAAAAATGGCACATGGATAAGAAACACAAACCTGCTTTCCCCATTTAGAACTGTTACATGGGACAAGGTATTTTGATTTCAGCAAAAGTGTTTGTTAACAACCTATCAGACAGAGAAGGATTTCTGTAACTTGCTTAAATCACTGGAATAAAAGCAGACAAGATAACCAGGAAAAGGGCTCCTGAATGAATTACTATGAATTACCAAGTTGGCCCAGAAAAGGCAGTTCCAGGTTTTAGAGATAAGGCAGCCATGTACATATAGAATGAAAAAAAAACATTAATAAAGAAAGGAAAACAGGGAATTATGGTGTCACTATGCCAAATTCAAAGGACAGCCATACTAGATGGGTACAAGTACAGAGAATGGTCTCAAAGTAAAATTCAAAGTGTGTGTATGTGCTCGTGTGCTCATGAATCACTACCCACAGACCATAGTACACCACCCCAACTCAGTATTTGCCCTTCCTTCTGTGATGCTGTGACGCGTTACCTGAGCATACACAGCCATTTCAGAATATATGAACCCAAACAGACAGCTAAGGAAGGTCTGATTTGACACACTGAGGGTAACAAAAGAGAAGACAGTAAACTGTTTGTCCTACTGGGAATAGTTGGCAGGGGTTTCATTCCACCCACCTTAATAAAAAAGTCACTTGGTGCTAAAGGAAGGGCCAACGAAACACCAAAACACAGGTTTGCTGATCAGCTGAAGCTAAGTACAAGATCACAGGCAAAGAATGAGTTTTAATAATTTTAAAACTTCTTCCCTTCAACCAGAATATCTGGAATTTTTCAACAAGGACTGTTACATTGAAAAAATTGCAATAACCTTTCATGGCTTTGCTTTATAAAGTTCTAAGATCAAAAGTTGTCAGGAAATTTGATTTTGCCATCTTCTCTAAGATGTATCGAAATGAGTAACTCATGCCCTGTAAGCTCCCTCTAAAGCAGCCAAGGTGGGAAGTTTGCCTAGCTGCACACAGAATGGGATGTATTCCCTGTTATTTTTCTGGAAGTTAGCATGGATCCTTCCTGTCACAGTTCTAATCACAGTGTTCCTAATCACAACACCACATTTTAAACACTGCATGCAATCATTGGTTTGAAATCTCAACCAAGCAAAACTGGTGCTGTATTTCTAACAGGGAAGAAGCATCCTCATTCACCTCTATTGTTTTTAATCCTGGAGCCCCAAAAGGACAATTTAAATGTCAGTTATTGAACTGTTTCACTGCTAATTATAATTCAAGTAATTTTGCTGAAATTTGTGTCCCACAGCAAGAGTGGCCACTATTGTTTCACACACTGGTATGGAAATTTTATGCAAATTCCAAAAAGGAATGGCCCCACCCTATTAATTCTTTCTTTCCCCTAGCTGTAGCCTGTATGAATCCTTCCATCTAAATCAGTACAGATCTTCACAAACAGGAGAGCCAGGATAACAAGAAGGGAGGGGTCTATGGCACTGTTGGCTCAAGAGGCTCAAAGAACTCCTGAGAGGGGAGTGCGTGCATACACACACCCCACACAGTGTCTCAGCTGCAGAATTCCCACAGGTCCAGCTGAAGCTTCTCAACAGGAACTTCTGTTTTCATACTCAGGATGTAGATTTTTGTTTTGACAGCAGTAACCAAAAAAGGAAAGTGTGAAGACAGCTCAAGAGAAAGACTATTCAGTATCACAATCAGTAAGAAGGGACAGACTGTATTGTGTATTTTATACATTCCCCCCATAAAATTCTCTAATTTCTGTAGAACTGCTAAAGAACTCCCCGCCTTCTATTCCACTACAGGATTCCCTTTCCCATGGCTTCATCTGCCGGTCAGGAAGAAGAGACATGAACAGGAGGCATCAAAGAACTTGGCTGCCTGTAATTTATGCTGGTGCAGGCCAGAACCTGGGTGGAAGGTGCCAATACCAATCCCCTCACCCTTTTTCGTCACCAGTATCAGCTCGCCTACGCAAACTAAACATCAGTGACAGCAATAAGTCAGAGACACTCCAAACATCTTGAAATCCCCCTATTCTCTTAACCATCTGAGGAATCCAACTGCCCTTCCCTCTCACACCCATCCTAAACCTTACATACTTGCTTACCTAGTGCATGAGAAAAAGCAAAACCACTTATCACTCTTGCCTGCCATATTTTCCACGATTTAGGATTTGAGCAGTCAGTGACCCTCAACTTCAGCTGTGTGTGAGTATCTGACAGGATCCAGATTGCTTCCAACAACCAGGCACACTGGTTTGAGGAGACTCAACTGAAAACTGGGGCTGATCACCAGAGAAGTTCATGAACATCCTCTTCTACAGGGAAAACAGGCTACGAAAATGAGACAAGATATTTTTTGTTGTTGTTTCTTGGGCTTTAATTTTAAAATTGTAACTTACTCACAGACAAAAGAGGCATCTTTGGTCCCGTGCAAATGCAGTATTACAGAACCACGATTATGGAGGAAAAATATCCTCAGATGGCATAAGGAAAGGAAGAGATTCCTAGAATAAGCCATTTCCACAGCACTGACAATACAGTTGAAAGGCTTGAAGACCTTTGTATTCAGGAATGGGCTGCAAGCAGATGCACACAATAAAACCTGAGAATTTCTCAGAAATACATCAAGGTGATTAGTTCAGTCAACTCAGTCAGGCTGGAAGACCAAGACCACACAGAGGGATGTTTGTCTGGGACTCAAGCTCCAAAATCCTTGCTTAAGAGTAATGACAAAAGACAACATGTTAGTTTAAGGAGGATCCTCACTCTCCCACTGCAGTGAAACTCTCCAATCAGCACTGACCTCACAGCACAGGTAGCATTTGCGTCCTGAAGGCAGGCAAAAGTTAAGTTTCTCAAACTCTTTAAAGGAGGAAGAAAGGAGAAAATTAAGGAACCTTCCAGAAAGTAGAGAAAACATATCTGAAATCCCCATTTAAGTTAACCTAATTTCACTTTACTTTTTACTGATATTTTACAGGGTGTGCAAACACTAAACAGTGTTTCTTCAACAATAAGAAAAAGCCCATTACAGAGGACTGCCCCATTTGCTATACTAGCTCCAACCTATAGCCTGCCTTCAGCAGGATCAAAGATCTAAGTTAAACAGAGAAAAGCAGAACTAGTTAAGTAAAATTACCAGGCTTAAAACGATTCAGAAGTGCAAATGCTAAGGCAGTGCTAATCCATTCCTACAGTAAAGGTCCCTCTTTTAAAAAGGTATGGGAATCTTCACTATTACTACACTGAGTGCCCTCAGCTCTGGAGGGACAGGGATGTATCAGCAGTTACAAGTGCCATTAAATATCCAGTTCTTGTGGAATTAAGACAGGTTGTTCCATTATAAATTTTAGCACATGGTTAAACTCATGATTCTTCCCTTCAGCTTCTGTGTTTTTATCGCACTAGAAAACTTCAACCAATCATTGGCATGCACCACACTTGTCTCAATTTTCCATTCCTGTTTCCAAGCTCCTCATACATCTCTGACCACTGGCAGATAAAGCTCTGCTAGAGGACAGGGCTGCAGGACAGACACCCAGGCTGTCCTTGCCCCTTGGAACACTGTTCCCAAAGCAGCACAGCAAACTCGTCTCCCTTTCTGCCAGACAGGTATCTGCACCTGACTCTGACAGAAACTAAAAATACGGTTCAGAGCAGTGTTAGGGTGAGCAGAGATGCATACTTATGAACTCATGGATGATAGAAATTTGTGAGATAGCATTTGATGTATTTACTCATGCATGCCTACATGCAAACTATCCCTAGCTTATTCTCTACATCTCTAAAATCCCATTCATCTCCAGCAAAAGAACACTTCATACACAGAAGATTCTTGCACGCCTATCTTCTGGGTAGATAAAAGGAAATTTTCACTAAATTTGTAATCTCATTGCAAATACTGACTTCTTAAAAATTTTCAGCTGGTGTGAAATAAGGGCTTTTTAAGTCACCATCAATGGGGATCATATAAAATGTCAACCTCCCATCCATCCCTCTCCTCTTGCTCTCCCTGCCCCCTTCTCTTTCACTCCCTTCTTAACCCCTCCCTGGCTCCTCTGAGCTCCCCCTGTCCCAGCCAGAGCAGCTAAAGACATTACTGACAGACACAAAAGGCGGCAGAAATCAAATAAAAGGCAAATGCAGCAGCCACAGGTCAGCCTTGTATAAATATTTATGCTGGAGGAAGGCTCAGTGCCTGAGTAATGACCTTGTGGCTGGTATTAATAGAGATAATGTGAGTCTGTAAAGACATGCTGCCAGAGAGAGGGAGAATTTGGAGGGTTATAAATCTCTGCGTCGGGCTGCAATGCTGGCTGACCTTTACACCGCTCTCTCTCCTGCCTTCCATCTTTCTTCTTCTTTCTTTCAATAAGAGAGATTGGTAGAGCACATTAGCAAGGGAAGGAGTCCCCAAATCCAAACCATTTGCACAAGAGGATTTGATGCAAGTCAGAATTCCCAAAGCAACAAAAATCAGAGGGAGGAATCCAATACATGGGGTGTTTACCTACATGACAAACGCAGACCTGCACAGACTCCCCTGTGCACACACCTATGTGCTGATCAAAAATCATGGAGAGAAACATGCACTTATACTTCTTATGACCTGTCTGAATGTAAATACATATTTGAATCTACAGATGTATATATCTATGTAAATACACATATACACAGAAACTCTCTGTACCACATATATGGATGCTCCCAAAAGTAATCTGCACTCTCCTGTACCGATATAACAGTCATGGCAGAGAATGGGAGCTGCAAACAGCAGCTTTAATGAAAATTTAAGGCCCCACTGAGAGCGATTGAAGTCTCTTCTGAATTTCTGCCACATACAGACCTGCAAGAGGAGGTTTCAGCAGCAGATAAAGGAGAGGTAAGAGCAAGGTTTTGATCCAAGGTACAAGACATCAACCTCAAGCACTGCTGTCTCTTATTAAAAGCTGCTCCTACTGCCACCTAAGTTCCAGTGGAAATCTCCAAATTATTATAAAGTGACTAGGACCGAGATCTGAAACAGCCACAACAATTCCCTCTTGGGTGAGCATTACTGGGCCATTAGTCTTGAGTCCCTAGAATATTAACCCTTTGGCTTTCATCATGTATCATGTCATCTGTGCTTCAGGCAGACACTCAGAAATGCAAGCTACAGAAAACAGCAGCTTTCAATCTACAATTTGGGGGGCTAAAAGATGGAAGAGAGAAAATAACAATTTTGTGGGTTTTGCTGGCTTTCCTCTGTAACACTTGAGTAAGAAGAAAGCGAGAAACCACAGCAAATGTGCATAAAGTTCCATTTGGTAGGCACTTAGTCTTTAATATAGATTTATGTCTCTTGGATTTTTCTTCTGAAAGAAACCCCCAACCAGCCAAGCTTATTAATATTTGATAGGAAAGTAATTTGGTAGAAACAGGCTCCACAATCTTTTTAATTCAAACATCTAAATGACAACTTTGTTATTTTACTGCACAGTGACTCAGAGTTGGAGCTGGGTTTTGCTGGGTAATGTACAAAGTAAGATACACAAAGTTCAAAGTGGGGACAGACCATGCAATGCTGTTGGTGCAGAGCTGGACAGTAGAAACCTTTGAGCCTCAGAAGCACTACTGGACCTACAGACTGGATTTTATAACATCGTTCTGAGGCCCAGCAGGTACCAGCTACCTGAGAAAATGTTTCAGGATGGGGGCAGACTGAAGAGGTGCTGCTGAGTTCTTGAGAGAGACGGCAGAAGCCAGACAGAAGCAGCCAGGCTCGCCATGGCCGGGCAACAGCACCTCAATTAGTCTGACATACAGTTCACTCAAGAACACTGAAGAATGACTGCTGATGTTACTGACAACACTTCTGCCATCAGCATCACCTAATCCTGGTTCTGTGCTATTTGCCTCGATCTCTACACTGGCCACCTCCAGGACTCTTTCCTTCATTTTCCGTTCATTTCTCCTCTGCACTGATGATCTTCATCATGGTGGCACTAACAGAAATCTTAACCTACCATGGCAGAACAGTGTCAACAGTTACCCAGAGTATAAACAAAAGAAGCTGTTACAAAGTCTCTCTGTTCTAATAAAGTCACAGTATTAGACTGTGTATTAAACAATCTCACAATACATGGATAGTTTTTCTATTTCCATTTAATTCTACATGAGCTTCATTCAAAGTGTTACATGAAAACCAAAAATCAGTTCCAACAATATTGTCCTCTCTGAAAGGACAAGTTGTTACCAAATCCCTGATCCATATTTCACCATTTGAGTCATTTGGGATCCTGACCTTTTTCCCTACAAGGCATTTGTTCCGTGTATGACTTGTTTTGATTTTTGAGCTATGCTGCAACCACCCTGCAGGCCAGGATTTGCAAGAACTTCCCTAATACATGCAGACATCTCTACCCCAGGGATATTCCAAGAAGTTACTAACTACATAGATGTCTATGAAAGTTCTGATTCTTTGGTTGGTATATAATATACGATTAATGCCTAATTAGCTCATTCATGGATAATTCATGGTTAATTATCAACAAATGTAAGAACAAACGAGAGCTATATGTTGAAGCTCCTAAATCATGGAACTAAACATATCATACAAAAAGGAGAATGCATTATTTATTCAGGAAGACAAATATGGAGCCAGGTGACCACTGGGCAGCACAGAGCATCCCCACTCCAAGAAACTAAGCTTGTCAATCACCTGAGAGAAGAAGCAAATGCAGGGTAGAGGGTACAGCAACATGAGAAGATAAAAGTTTGTGGCTTAATTCTGTCTTTTCTGAATAGGTTCTTCATAGAAGAGAACAGGACTGTGTAATGGAAGACAGAATGGCGCCCAAGATATTTTGACTGAGAGTCCAGTACACCAGAACATCTTACTGGATAGTGGACTGGACTGTCACAAGTACCCCTATATTTTTTGGTCTGTGAGGGAGCTGGATGTCACCAGTGAAGCCTGTCACACACTAGGACATGCACAGCAAGCTTGAGACACAAACACACCACGTGGGGATGAGCAGCATCTGAGAGTGCGCAGTCATTTCCAAACATTAGACCCCTCTCCGCAACATTGTTCCCCTGTATAAATAATTCCAAGTGAATGATAGCAGAGACAGCAAAGTATCCCACAACAGAAGATCATCCCTTATATTATACAAGTACTTAACGCAAACTGGAAGAGCTCCAAGAGGAATTTTATGAGCTCAACCCCACACCACCTCAAAGCCCAAGATAAGACTGTCACTCAATGAATGTTTGAATCATTCTGCACTTAAGTCAAGATCTAAGCAGTGGAACGAAGCTTTCCTGAGCCTGTTTCATTATTTGTGAACCACACTTTCATTTGGACACACAAATTTTCTTCATTTTAGGGGATAGATGTTTGAGCAAGTCTTGCCAAGGTTCCTTCCCTACTGCTGAGCTATTTACAGAAGGGCTGTTCCTCAAGCAAAAAAAAACCCATCCCCAAAGATCAAAAAAGGTTTTTCCTGCAAATTTAGGTAACTGCTACATATCCCAGTACAATTAACATGTTTTTCTATAACATTCCAGGAAGTAGAAACACCGTAGTATTTCAGTGACCCACTACAGAGCACAAATATATACACAAAGCCCCCAAGCAAAGAGAAACCAGATGCAAACTGTACAAGGCTACTCATATTGGCAAAAATCTCTCCATATAAAGTGGTTGCTGAGCAATTGAAAACAATGAATACATTCCTAAAATATGCCTACTTGTGCATAATTCATGAACAGAAACAAACACTAAATCCATTGGATAAATTGTGGACTATGAATCGTTTGCCCTGCTCTAATTATAATTCCATTTCAGTCTACTAATGGCACCATAAACCATTTGAGTTTCACCCTTGTGGTTTATTGCCTCATTAGCTCTCCTTTGAAGTAATTAATGCTTTGTCAATTTACCTGACTAGAGCTCCCATGGTGGCTATGGGTGCGATCCAATGAACTCCATGCACCCAGCAGACCTGGAACTTCTGCTCAAGTGGGAGACTTCAGGCTCTTTGGGACTGGGGCTTTCTGTGCTCTTGTCCATACAACACCTCCCATAACAGCTAATACCTACATACAAACTTGACTACTATTTTTGAAGGCTACAATGTAATGGACTTAAATCTAGATATGGATTACTGCATTTCTAGGACAATGACATCAGGTAGAATTATTGAGGGGAGGTGTATTTTATCGGAGCCAGCACTTTGCAGTGATATTGTTTTCTGTCATAAACCCTCTCATGTAAACAATCAGCAGATCTTGGGTTGAATTGTCTAAAGTTAATACCTTAAGCTTAGCTTCACTGAAAAAACCTCTTGTTTTCATTCATTCCTCTCCTTTCCTCAGCTAGCCAGAGATCTCCTTAGTCCAACAGAGGGCAATCCCAAGCTCGGGCACAAAATATACTTTCAAAAACATAGCAAGCCCCGTGGTTGGATTCAAACTGGACCACACGTGAGAAATTCAATAAACATCATTTGTCAGAAGCCTTTGTTGGCTCACAGCTGTATTTATTTATAGGCTCCCTTGTTATTTATAGGTGCTTGTGCTCTATCTAAAAGCTGTGCAAAGGAACAGTGGTCCTGATGCAGGGGAAAGGAAAGGCCAAGTGTTCTGCTGATTATACCAAACCAGAGTGCCTTTTCTAAAAACAAACAGCTGAGCATCTACTTCATCTCCTATCCCCTTCCCATGGACATTGGAGCCAATAACTGTCAAAGCCTAGTTTAAGTTACTTTCAATTTAGCTACAAAAATCATTTTGAAGAACTCCACCAGTGCAGGAGTTCTTCAAACTTGGCATGCTGTTGACTCTTCCTCAAGTTAGACAAGCTCTGCAGATGTGAACAACTACAGGATCTTCTCGTCCAACATACAGGAACTCCTGTACCACAACCCTCTCCCTTCCACTCAGTTCATCAAACCTTCCATCGGGCAATATCAAAGATGCAAAGCTCAACCAAGGTCATTGTGCTGTGAAGAATAAAGTAGCACAGTTCTGTGCCCTCTGCTTATTACCTGTTTTGTATTAGATCCTTGAATTCAAGTTTTCAAACTGTAGATCTAAACTGCTTTAAATTACTCTGAAGTCCAGGACCATCATGGCCAAGGGGACTGAACATCTTTGTTACTGAATTTGCCTGTTCTCTCTGGTGGTTGAAATAAAACCTTGACAATGAGAAATCTAAAGTGACATTTTGGAACCATTTAGGGGAGAAAAAATAAGAAAGGAAAAAAAAAGACAAACCTGGTCAACTTGTTCCCAGCACAATATAATATAAACCTCAGAAAGAGCTGCTGAGCATTTAAAGGTGGGGTAAGAAGGGAATTTCCCAGACCTTCTCTTTATCATACACCCCAAAAAAGTTAGGGCCCAAAACATAAATTCTAACATACGTATACACACACACCCCATGGACAGTATTTAATTCTGCACACCCACAGAGAATACTTAATACTTCATAGTTCTTTACTTCAAAGAGTTGGATCCACAATACAAATCAACATAGCCTTATTACAGCTCCATTAACAACAAATCGTACCTGCTAAGGAGCCAACCCATTAATTAATCAAACAAATTCATTTGGGGTTTCCACTAAGGATTATGTAGTAGTTTGAAAAATGAGGAGGGCACAATAAAACAACCACATAGTTATCATTCCCTCACCAAGTGTTTTAAATCCTGGATGTTCTTCTCCTTATGCCCATTTACTGAGTATAGAAGCTGTAACAGAAAGAATATTCTTAAACAGGAAAAAGCTCAAGCTCAAGAGACACTCCACAATCCACACTTTGATGGAACAAAGAGAAAGTAACAATTATATTGGATGTTATTTCTACCCAGAGAATCTTGTGCAGTGAGGAAATTTCCAAGTTATAGAACAAGAAAACCTTTCATACTCTTCAACAGATCTGTCATTTCTAGTAAGATATTGCTGCCTTGCCAGTGGACTGTTCCCATTTGAAGAGTCGTTAAATACCCTTAAAGCAGATGCTGATTGCTCTCAAAAAAACAGGATTTGGAAAAGACATTGTGGTTGGAAATATGCTATCTGAAAATCTAGGCATGCTCCCAGTGAGGTACAAAGCAACCTCAGCTACCAGTGGATCAGGTCAGATGAGCTGCTCCCGTGAGCCAGACGCTGGTGTCAGTCTCACGAAAATCCACTGCAACTCCACTGCAGAAACGGGCAACATTCCAGAGGCATCCTAATGGGACTAAGATCATAGACCTGCCTTCTGCTAAGAAACTGTTTTGGCTTACTTTATATACATCCCATTGAATAGGAATTACATCTCCCTGCCATTCCATTCCCATTAAACTGATTTCCATGAAATGCAATCTTTGTTTCTTAAGGATTACAGATTTCTCTTTGGCCAAAATACGTCAAGCTGTGCTTTCTGGAGACTTAGTGGCAGTTCCTGCATTCCCCACTGCTTGTATCCGTTGGCAGAAACTGGCAGCAACACACAGGCATTCTTTGGCTGGGATGTGGGAGGGCAGGAGCACTGTTTGAAGAAACACTGGCTGGTAAAGCTTCATGTTGTCTTTGGCAGGTGTGCATTTTGCTGAAACAAAAGGCTTAGGCAGGCTCTGCCAGAGAGTGTGGCCTGGGATGTTACTTGGAAAGGGAGGCAGCAGAAGGCCCTGGTGTGTCTGCTCAACAGGATGAAGGAAGGGTTGATTCTGGGGTTGTAAACAGCATGACATAGAGAGCAAAGACAGGCTTTTCTTCCATGAATTACCAAATCCAAGGCATTCCCAGCAATGCCCAGCAGAAAGGGAATACCTGCTGTGATGCAATCCTACAGACATAGCTATCCTGGTTTACACACACTGCCTCAAATGCCAAGTAATGTCCACATTCTCCACAGCACAAATAAATGCTCCCAGAATGAACCTTTGAGTCAACGTGGCACTTTCCACCAGGAGCTCCCCAGCGTGAGTCCACTCAAATTTAAGCATCCAGAGAATTTAGAATTGCCCCTTCCCATACTTGCAAAACTGATGTGTAAATTCACAATTGCAGGAATTTGAAAGTCAGTCATGGAGTCTTGAAAACAAAGACACAAATAAATGAAAAACAAGCAGTACTTTTGGATTCCAAAAGAACAAAGTGGGGACTATTTTTATCTGCCTTCTCTTTTCTCAGCCATTACCACACTTAGGGAACACACTTTCAGGCTATTCTCTACCATGATCAAGACCAGCAATATGACCCTTTAGTTAATGATAAGGTTTTAATGAAATTCCAAAGTATGACACACCCAAAGTACTGAAAGATTTAATAACACAAAGGCAGATGTAAAACTAACATCACCTTTTCTTCACAAGCCAAAAGAGATGACAGTAGCTCACATGGACTTAATTTTATTTGGTTTGCATACCCTGCAGGGCAATTAAATCATTCAGTTTGCAGGCTGAACACTGCATGAAACTATACACAAGACAGATTCTTGACTGAAATTACATGAAAGTTATACACTGAACGATCTGAGCTTGGGGCTTCAGCTGCAATCTTGTAACCTAACTTTGTCTTCTAGTAGTAGGAAAAGATGACAGAAAACAGGACAACAATGCAAGAGGAGCTGGAAATAAATGAATTAAGGTGGACATATCACGGTACTAGTTTTTCCATCAGGAGCTGTTGTCTGTGCTCTACCCCACCAGGGAATTAAATGTCTTAGCTAAGACAGCAAATAATTCTCCAGTGGAAATTACAAGGGTAAAAGGAGGCAGAATACAAGAGCAAGAGCTCAAGCTGTAAATTTAAGCTGCATGCAGTTGCCAGTGGATTTTAAATGACCCCCCAAGGAAGTGGCCACTGTTTGAGGTCTTCTTTTAATGACAGCAATTGCCAGTCATGAGTGTGTTTACCCGCCAAATGAACAACACTATTTGGTTTTGGGTTTTTTTTGTACAGAGGGAGGGATAGAGACCAGGAGACTACTTACATCCCTGTTATTCAGAACATCAGATGCTGTCACAAGTTATGCAAAAATGAATACTGGTTTTCTGGACCTTCCGTAGCAAACAGCACAAAGGATTTTAATATATTTTAGTGCCAGCCACTACCAGTAATGCTATTAAAAATAAGTGTACTGACATAGCACTTATTTTGCCCTTTTCAGCACCCTCCTTTTAAGCTAGCACTTGCTGCTGGAAGAAAGCAGATGAAAGAGTTCATTTACCACCATGTTAAGCCAGCCTCAAATATGATTTTTGGCAAAGGTTTCTTAACAAGATGTTGAAGGAAGCTGATCCAGCAGCAGAATGAACTTGCAAGCAGTTAGTGTCATAACGCCTCAAGTCAATCAGAGACCTCTTTGTCTGAAAGCTTAAGTTCCCTTTGTCTGAAGGAAAGACTTACGCACAAATTTTCAAAAGCAGCAAAGTAATTAAAATACAAATTCCTTTTGAATTCATCAGCCCACACCACACAAGCCACTTCTTACCTACCTCTTCCCTACGGTTACTTAGTTACCTACATTATTGATTCCCATTAGCTAAATGAAGTCCTTTTGGATTTAGGTTTGCAAACAATCCACCTCTCCCCAGGCTTGTATCCCAGATTTACTACTTACAAGCAGTTGAGAGAGGATAGTGGACAAATACATTTCATGGAGTAAGAACAGAGAGGAGTGGGATGATCCCAAAGTCAGTGCTTTCCCAGGAAAATGTTAGCCAAACCCTGTAAACAGAAGTTCCACAGTACATTTCAGGCTCCATAAGAGAAGAGCTGGTGGCCAAACTAAGAGGCATAGAGTGTATATGGCACGGAAAATTGGGTCTGAGGGGATGTTTAAAACCTCTCTATTAATTCAGACGTGCCATAGTCCAATATATTAAACATATTTATAAATCCATCTCTACTGAAATCACTAAGAGACAGGTACCTGATTATATTCAAAGAACTGGGCTTCCATCTGCTGACTTTTAATGAGACTCAAACTCATCTGTGTTGCTCATGGGAACAGTACAGAGCCTAGGGAAAATGACCTGGGTGCTCTTGAAAAAGCAGTCCTGCTCAACCTTTAGCAAAAAAAGGGTCAGTTCCCAGAGGGGAGGCAGCAAGGAACCATGGTGTTCAACAGGAGTTATGTAGAACAAAGTCCATAGGTGAATGCACTGGAAGCTGGTTTTCACTCAGAGTTTAAGGCATTCTGCTGGTATGAGAATACTGCTACTGAGAACACACCTCCTCACTGGGCAGCAAGCGGACAGAGAAGCAGCCCTCGCCTGAACACCCAGCCTTGCAATGCTTTCCTTTGCTCACTCAGAAACTGAGGCTGTGTGCTACAGCACTCCCAGGCGCCAGGTCAGCTCCTGCAGGCATGCCGAGCTCCTGGCAGCCAGTGTGAGGAACAAGGAGGTTCACATGACACAGGTCCCACAAAATCCCCCACTTCTCTTTGTCTCAGTCATGGCTTCTGCTGACTCTGCATTCATGTACTCCTCCAGCAGCACAGGAGACATTCTGACCTTCCCTATGCCTACTTCCAAATGACTTCATGAGGCATGGAGACTGCTATTAATTGCACTTATTTGAAATTCTACAAAGTACAGGAATTGCCCTTCATGTCTAACAAATACCCGAGTAAAACAAACCTTTTGTGGTCAGTTGTGAAATACCTCAACCATCACAAAATCATAATAACCCTTTATTGTCACAAACAGAGCAGCATATTTGTTGATAAGGATCAGGTGTTTGGAATGGTGCAGAGAAAGCACATCTCTTAGCGCACTAAGCAGTGGTTCTGCAGCTGTGAGGAGAAATGAGAGAGGAACAACACAGCCAGCAGTTCTCTTGGCAAACCTTGACTTTAACTAGAGTGTTTGCTGTGCCAGAGGCAAGGTGGCAATCATACCATTTCCTTACCTCGCAGGGGTGTGAGGTGAGCTAGTTAATATCTGCAGAGTACAAAGTCAAAGCTGACTATTATTGCTGAGGTATTACGTCCTACCCAGTTCCTCTGCGCTGTAGGACAGGGAACACTGAGCGGAAAATTGCAAATGTAATAGCTGAAGTTATTCACTTTACAAGTTACCTCAATGTTTTCTTTTCAGCTGTCAGAGTGCTTTATAAAAAGCAGCTCAGCTAAGCAACTCTCACCCTCTACAATTTGGTTTTGTTTGCTTCCTAACCTGGAAATGGGCGTCTCTTGTCTCTATTTCATTTCCAAGTCAAGCCCAAAAAGAAAAATGCTTGTAGAAAAATCCTGTAATTACTGGATCTGATTTTAATTTGAACTTTTGCTTTATTCATATGGTACCAACAACTTCTGAAATTCAATGAAACTAATGTAATTACAATTTATATGGAAGAATGAGTAGGAAAGTTTTTAAGTGGACACATATATGATAGACTGTATGTCCATAAGAGAAAAAATGTACTTACAGCATTAATACAGAGTCATTGGAACTGTAATGTATGAACCAGCTTTCCTGAAGAACCCAGCCTCCATTTGGGCATTAAAATAAGTGGCTAGATTTTCAAAACTCCCTAGCTTCCACCATGCTGAGCAATTTTGATTATCTGGCCATAAAAATGTCTCAGTGAGAACTGCTGGGTGCCAAGCACTTTTGGAAATCTGGGCTCAATTGTGGGCTCTGAGCATTTAAGAAACCACTACCTCCAAATGTAAATAGTAGTTATATGAAGCAATGGGTGAAAGTCATATAAGAGGCATATATGTGTCTGAAAGTATGTGTATTTTCTTAGCTTCCCTTAAACATGTGATCTGCATCCCACTCCTGCATGCTACCATGCAAAAAGACACAATCATGTCGCAAATCTTTCTCCTTGAAAACAAGCCTCAAAATCCAACTGTGTCCTAAATAAGTGCTTGCAGGCATAATCTCACAGGAAAACTATGAGGATGCTCCTTAATTTTCTGTATTCATCCCAATGATGCAGGATGGTGCCAGCAGAGGATAAACTTAATTACCATCGCAGGAGGAGCCATAAAGTCATTAAGAGCTAGAGTATGATGGACAAGTTCATCACACATCTGAAAGTGACACTTTCTTTCCAATCCCACAAGAAAAACACAAAAGGAATAATATGGTTGGAAACAACAAACACTGAAGTCTAACTCACACCAGCGAGTGCATGTTTATGAGCTAACCAAGACCTGCACCCCTGCTCTTTTTAGCCACCACGAGCCTGTGTGGATTTGCTTTGCACTTACCTGGTTGCCTCAGACACCAGCTCACCACAGCCCCTCTTCTGTGGGCAGGTCTGGTAATGCCAACTCTTTCAGCAGTGACACTTAAAACTTGTCAATCACCACTCCTTTGTTCTGAGCTATGTAACCAAAATGGAACAGAAAAGGCATCATGGGATCTAGATGGCCAATGGCATAAAAAAATTTGAATACTTAAGGAAAAAAGTCTCTGAAAACTGTTTGTAAACAACTTACAGCTTGAAACATACTCATATGCAATATTTGTTAGTGTTTTCCAGTCACAGGTATAATTATATAAATGTTTATGGAATATTGATAGATAAGATTTGACAAAGTTGTGTCATCCTTTTTCCTAAAAATAGTTCTCCCAGCTCAATTTGGAGCTATACTCCAATAAAATGTTGTAGTTAACGCCATCATCTTTCATAACCCACAGGAAAGTGAGTAAATATCAACTGATTCAGAAAGCTGCAAAGCATTTGCAGTCACTTTACAAAGAGATACTTTCTATTAATCCTACATGCCAGTCACTTTGATTTTGTGAAAAAAAAGTGTTGCTCAGTGCCCCAAGGGACTTCGCAGCTTTGTACAGATGCTGCTAATCTCAATGGTCAGGCCAGAATCACAAAAATAAATCAAACTCCTCACACAGACAGAAAGTCATTAAACATTAAATTAAGATGGCATTAATTAGCAAAGCATTGGTTAGTAATTTAATGAGAAAGATGGACAAAGAGAAAAGGAGGTAAAACAGGAAGAAGAAAGATGAGTGGTAAAAGAAAGAACGGCATGAAACATCTTCAACTGCTTTTCATGCTTTCAGAAGAGAATACACAATTCAATGAAGTAACATTTGAACAAAGAGTATTATTTTTGTTCCAATAAACACTTCATTTCCCTCAAATCTGGATAGCAATGCTTCCTCTTTCAAAAGTGCCTCCTATTGACTGGTAATAGTTAATCCCCTCATTTTTAGGTGACTTTGTTGAAGGGGGGTGGAGGGGAATCAGGAAAAAGGGTTTTGTTCCTTATTTTACTTCCCTCACTGTTCTCCAAGAGCTTATTAAAAGTATATTTTTACCTGTACCAAGATTTCCAACAACTGTGATTTAAATGTGCTAATGGAAATGCTGGGAAAAAAAGGCAACTTTTACATGTGTGACTATTTCTAAATTAAAACAATGAAACTTCTGTGGTGAAAGCTTTGGCCAGGGTTTGTTTGCTCCCCCCTCCTCCACCCTCCCAGCCCCTGCCTCTCCTCCTCTTCAGGTGCTTAAGAAATCAAGTGGCTGTTTTGTGTTTCAATGTAGTAGCTCATAAGGCAAATGGATCAGATAGTGCAGATTATGCCCTTTAGGCCTTTATAACCCACAACAATTTTTCCTTTTTAACTGTATAAGCCAAACATTTCTTCAAAGCACAACTATTAAGCTACACCAAACCCCTCTCATCTGTATAAGTCAGAGTAACACTCATATGCCAGAAGACGACTGGTGCACTCCCACTCACCAGCTTTAATGAGGATGAGGAAACTGTCTGAAGTTCAAGTGAGCAAAGCATTTGGAAATTTTCTCTTACTACTGCTGTAAACCGTTCTCAGTACGGACTGTTGGACAGAAAGGGCTTCTAGACAGCACCATGACCTCATGTGCAAAGTGACTCAGCATGGAATCCGAGTGTGCTCCACAATCCAAGACAAGCTGGGCTCACTGTGCCTGCTCAGATCCCTGTGCAGAGTGGGACATCCTACATGGGAGTACGACACAGCAGCTGCTTCTCCCATACTCGTGAATATTCAGCAACTGCAGCAAAACTACAGTTCCAGCAAGGCTGTTGAATGCCAGGAAATCCTGGGCAAACAGGCAGAGCACAAAGTTCCTTTCCATTTATCAACAACATTTCAGGACAAATCAGATATATGGTAGCCCACACTGACAGTTACAGGGCACAGATTACAAATGATCACCACTTGAAAAAAGGAGCCCTTAGCAGCCCAGCACTGATGGTCCTCATGTATTTTTTTGGCACAAGTAAACCCACTTGCACTGTGCTCCCTTCTGCACAAATGGCCAGATTTTTAGAATGGCTAAGCTGCCTTTTAGGGTGACTAGACAGATTTTTGGAGTGAGTTAAACCCATCTGATGAATCCTGGATGAAGAAAATATTTTGAATCCTTCTTTATTTGCCTAAGTGAGAAGCGAACCCTTCAGGAAACGTGCACCCCTAAGATGGCAGTCTGAAACATATTTTGTTTTGGCATTAGACAAACCAAAACCTTTTGAATCAGGCCTTGTTAGTATTAGTTTCCAACTTCTACTGGACCAGAATGTTCAAGGTAAACCATCAGATTATCTTTTCCCACTTCAGTTGCTACTTTTTGCCTTGCAAGTCCCATAGAAAGCAAAGGGTCAAGAAAAAGGTTATTGTGTATTTTTCCAGTTCAGAGCTACTCTGTTTTATCCTAGAAGCAGCTGTATTTTAGTAGTGACTGATAGAATGTATCATATATAATCCCATCCAGAGTAGCTACAGCACCTTCTCAGGAGGGAGCTCTTGGGGAAGCAGCGCCTCCCTCGACGGCTGAGCAGAAGCTGCGGGCAGAAGCTGCAGAGCTCCACACCCCTTTCATTCGCTGAAGACCTCCAGAGACACAAAAATTCAAAATTCCCACTGTTGCCCTCAGCATTGCACACCACAGACTTCCAGCAGATTTCTGGGGCAGAAAAGGGACCAGATCTTTTTCCCTCTTCCCCGTCTGTGCTTCTATCATGAACTTCTCACACACAGACCTCACCACGCTCCCTCTCCCGGGCCTGGCAGCCCTGGCTGGTTCTCTCTGTACTGCCTAAAAGGAAGGGCCATGAAGCTACCAGGGGTTAAACTTGCACATACTTTCCATCCAAAGTGCCTATGAATATACACAAACACCTATTTTTTTTTAAAACCTGGTCACACTACTCACAAAAGTGAGTATATTTACCGGCAAATATTTTTTACACTGTCTGCACAATCATGCCTATATCACTAAACAAAAAATCGCATGCACAGAACAGTGATCTGGTTCTTACAACAGCCTGGTGACAATTTGTTTCATTTGATTTAGCTTTGTTCCATCTTTACCTCAAGGAAACAAAAAATGCATTTATCATCTCTGTGCTTCATCCCAGACATGCTAGGTCAGAGTCGTAATGCCGAGAACGGCTCTATTTTTTTTTAAATTGTTTTAATACTTATTAATAATAAATGTTATGGAATTATATGCAGAATTAATTAGAGGCTCGTTGTGGGCGCAAAAGAGATTTTACGAGATGTGCTATATTTATGTACGGACGCTGCTGACAAGCAAAGATAAAGGCGAAGCTATTTTTAGTGTTTACAGAAGATAGAATTTGTGTATGTACATAGACATATGTGCCTGTAAACAACATGCAGAGGGAATTGGTGCCTTTGGGTGCTCATCAGCATGAGCACCAAGAGACCTTTCAGAAAATCTCTGGAGTCCTTTAGAGCATCTGAGTTTCACTATCCAAAAATACAAATTACATCACACCACTAACAGCCTTCCAAAATTTAATCAGCTATGCATTCATGCAATTGCAGTGTATAAGACTCCATTTTATTCTAAATTTCAGTTCTGTATCTCAGAGTACATTACTCTGCCCATTTTTCATTAAGTACACAATTATTAAAAAGTCTATTTTTGAAAATACTCCATGCAAATGTCTTACAAAAATACAAAAATATAAATAAAACCACCAAGATTTCAATCACAGCAGAAAAAAAAAAAGGAAAACAGACTTCTTAAACTGTCTTCCATCTTTTAGTGTAATTATTCTTCCAAACTATACTGATTTCTTTGTTGCTGATTATCACATAATGTTCCTAAGCACGGTTTGTAAAGCTATGCATAAGAGTTGAAAGGAAAAAGAGAATGTGAAGTGTGCATTTGTTTTAAGTCAGCCAAAACAGGTATCTAAATAAACGCCCAAGAATTTTGTTCAGAAAAAAAAAAAAAAACTATTTCAAATCTGCCCAAAATATCTATGCATTTTACACAACATTTATGCACATAGGATCCTATTTCAGTGGTGTTCAGAGACAGCAACATCATCTACATTTAGCAGTTAGCTGCCAGCAAAGAGTCGTGATGGATTTGCAGTGTGTATTTCTTTCCTATCTATTTTTGAACACTGCAAACATTGACGGTACCTTTGAATTCGATTTCCTCTGTCACTGGCTTTTAACCTGAGAGAAAAAGGAATATGAGCCCTTCTCTCTTGTGTACTTTCATGATTTGAGATATATGGAGGCAGAGGGTCTGTTTAATAGGAAATTATTTCCTAGTATTTTCTGCCTTGCTTGGATTTCCTTTCTTTCTAGTATTTTTAGATCCCAAGATAAAAAACCCCTTGGTTTATTTGTGTTGTAAGACAATCCACCAAATAAAGCACGGATCACTGGGAGAGTTTCTTCAATGAAAGGTCCAGTTTAACTGGTTCACTTTTAATTTAATGAATGGCTCTTTCCCTCAGACAAGGAGAAACCACCACAGACATTTACAAAGATACAAAGCCAACACTGGGCTGTTTTATGTTAGTTTCTTTTCTTAAAACATTTGTTTTTAACTTGAAATGTTCAAGGCAGAACTTGCAGATACAAATCCTTCCCCTTATAGAAACAAAAGTGTTTATATAGCCCACGGTAAATAAACCCTAATTAAATGTATCCATCAACTATAGTTCTTTTATATAATTTATTATTTGTTTTCAGAATATAAGATAATGTTTGATGGAGACTTATAATTAAATCTTTATCATATAGAAAATGCCATTTTTCTTTTGAATGTTACATATCCTTTTCTTTTTTAGAAAGCTATCATGTCTGATACATGCAGCTTCTTACCACCAAATCCAGTACAACTTTCTGTCCTGTTTGGATGTATTTTGACATAAAACATTACCTTTTCATGCCATCAATTGCTGCCTCTAGTTTAGTCCAAGTGGTAATTACTGTGTATTTCTACAAAACATTATTTCCTCTTTTCCTCCTCCTCCAAAGTTAAAATGCAAACAGCTCAGTGAACATAACAGAAAGGGGGGGAAGGGAAAGGAAAAAAAAAAAAAAAGAAAAAAAGAAGAAGAAACAAGAAACAGGCCATCTAATACAGTCCAGAATTTTTTCATTGTTTTTACAGAGGTTTACAGTGAAAAAAGGAAGGAAAAATTCATATTTTGTTTTCTGCCTTTCTAGTGGTTTGTGCTTGTTGTAGAAATAAAGTATTACAAATAGAAACCAGAGAGAGAGAAAGGGGGGGCGGGAGAAAGCTCGTTTAGTTTCCCTTTTTCATTTCCTTTGCTGGAATCCTGGTTTGGAACATCTGAAGACAAAAAGGATTTCCAAGTTGGATGTTTTGCTGTTTAAAGGAACCCTCACAGCAGCCGCGGTTCAGGGTTCGTGGTGTCACAGCGGCCCCTGGAGGCCGCGGGCCGGGGCACGGCGGCGGCTCGGCCCGGAGCTCCCGAATGATCGCAAACTGCTCACCAATTCCCCCTTTTCCCTTCAGCCCCCTTTAGCTGGGGTTTGACCTTGGCCGCTTCCAAAAGATTTTAATCTGCTACCTGCGAAACTACCAAAGGTGGGAGCACGTACGGAGAACTGCTCCGAGTTAGTTAAAGTCTTCATGAACAAACTGCTTTGGTTTTGCCCTCGTAGCTTAACCCCCATAGCTATAGCCTTCACGTATGTTTTTTAAACTCTTATGTTTAATAGTACCATACTCAAGCAGGGAAAGTGTTCACCACATAAAGCAAAGACTGTCATATTTGTATATAATTGTTTTTTTTAAAATGTACTGAGTAAAAACCCAGTAGTCATGTACAGACCTAAATACCTGTATTACACAACTGCCGATTCCAGTTTGGGTTCAAAGTTGTGAAATTCAGTTACTTTTTTGAGTAATAAATATATCTAAAGTGTGGTAGACTATCAGGACCCAGCTTATTGTTTCATTAAGACACAATTCACTATGCAAAACTTCTCGGAGGGTGCAAACCAGAAAATTAATCATTCTGTTTTTAAGACGAGTTATCTGTTGAGCCCGAGTCTTTTGTTTATCCGATAAAAATTGCTACACAGGCAGAGACACTTCATTATAATGTTTTAACATTTAAACATGTATAATCAATCACAAATTTGGGCCAATATATCCACAGTTTTTGTTGTTATAAAATTTCAGTTATTGCCTTCACTGTTCTTCTTAATATTGTGTAAACACTTCCTTCTCAAACCAATCTTTTGGGAAAAACTGGATAGAAGCTCGCTGCAGCATGAAATCTGACCGTTTAAGTTTTAGATTATTAGCACTTATATTTATTTTCAATGGCAAAGAGAATATTCGGCTCAAGAATTCTTAATTGGATATTTCATGTTCATATCCATAACTTAGATATTTCATGTGATTTTGATACTTCTGATAACTTTTTCCTTCTCTATATATACTTAAAGAAAATTTAAGTACACATGAAATACATCTAATATTTTTAGTTCTGGTATTTCAAAATGCTTACTTAAAGTGTACCAAGATAATAATAATAAAAATAGTGTCTCCCAGTGGAAATCTGTACAAATATTGTACATCCTTGATATGATCCTGTTGTATAGGACAACTAAGTGCAAAAAACATTTGTGCTTACAGTGGCGCTTTTAAAGAATTGGTAGAACTTTAAACAAAGTTTAATATAGAATCAGCTGAGGTTTACTATCCAAGGAGTTACAAAGGTAGCAAGATGTGCACATGTGAAAGTATTTCAAACTCTGTTGACAAAATCATGAAGTAGAAAAATATCCACCTATGTCAGATAAAAACCACAATAATTTGTCACTCATGCAGTTATGAATATACACAATCTCCATTTTCCTTTCATACCAAGCACAGAACAAGCACCTTGTGCTTCAGTTCTGACACAACCAAGACCCGCATTTCTTACTGCAACAGCTCCCGGATCCAACCTAAGCACTGTTCTGGGAAGGACACAACAGATCTCACCCCTTCCATCTGACCTCCCAGCTTCCAAGCAAGTTCTGTACTTCCTAAACGTGCCAGGAGAAAAGAAACGGACTCAGTGGCTCTAAATCAAAGCAAACCACCACTGAACCCCAGAAATCATTTGTAAAAACACCTTTAGTGGGTGTTTAATGAAAGGTACTGCTCCACTGGGAGGAGAAAGCTTTGGTCTCCAACGGTCATTTAAATATCAGTTGGAAATTACAAACTGAAGTAATTGTACTTAAACATAGCTAGAAAATACAGGAGAGATTTTTCTAAGAAATTCACATCAAATTCTGATTCTACTCCCCCAATAGCTGATGTTCTGCCTGGAGAGATAAATTATGTTTGTATATATTACACCACTGTGGAAAACATATTTGCCCCCTTTCTGAGGAAATTAAAGACAATTTTTTAGGGCTGTGACACAAGCCAACAAAAGCCAGGAAATGCAGTGTTAGGACTGACGTAGTGTTCTTACCTCTCTCATCATTGTGCTTTTTCCCCACAAAACGTACTCACAATAGTGTGAGGCAAGTGGGGAATATCAGAATTAACTTACATTTCCTGGTTTCTTCCAGCTGGTGTCCAAAACCTTTCAGTTGTTTAGGCAGAACTGAGTTCTTTTGTATTTCAAGTTTGTGTTGTGCGTGCAGAAACACAAAATGCATCTAATTATGAAGTCAACTAAAAGACTGAATAAGCAACTTTTTGCAGTGCTAAGAAAAAAAGATAAATCATGGTTTTATTTCTATGTTAGGAATGTGGAAATAAGTAACAGGAATAGCTACCAATGAGAAACAAACCCTTTTCTGTCATTAATGCCACAATGTCTTATACTATTTAAGATCACGGAGCATTTTGGATTAGATTATTTACCAAGGACAATGGGATGTAAAAAGAAGGCCTCAACCTCTAAAGCTTTTTGTGTAAGAGTACAGTTGGTGAAACATCCAGGTACATTTGAAGCAAGTTGACCAAAAGAAGGCAAGTTACAAAGGGAAAAAAAGCAAGAAAAGAGAAAAAATGGACAGTTTGAATGCTACTGCTATTGGTTCAGTGCTTAATACTTCAGTAATACTGAGTGATGAAAGACTGAACATACAGGTTTTCTCCAAGCTGATTCTCTGCAAGCTCTTTTGCATATTTTCTTCTGCAAAATGTTTAAACTTTAACTATATTTTAGCATTTGACGCATGATATATGTGCATGTAAAACTTCCTGGTGTGTACATAGTTATTCATTAAAACAAGTTTTATGACACTCTCAGTTAATTTCTGCATTTTTAAGGTGCATGCAAGAAGTTGTAGGGTTTTTTTTTAATGCATTTCGGTTGGATTTCATTGAATGTATTGTACACCTTGACATTTTAGGTACTTTAATGGGGGTTTTCTTAGTTACAAAAACGAAGTTCTTGAAAGAGGTTGAGGCGGGGAAATCCTTTTAGGAAAAAAGAGGGGGGCGGTATGGGTAAAAGGACTTTATTTTCTAAAGCTCAAATTCCAAAGGAGGAAGACGGGGAGAAATAGGAACTGAAACTAATTTACCTGCATTCCTTTGTCACTGCTTGGCCCTTGACTAGTAAATGATTCCTTTCACTAGCCAATAAAACCAAATCAAAAGCAGGCTTAGGGAGCAGAGGGGGAAGGGGGGCAGGAGAGTAGACGAGAGAATCAACTTAAACTTTGACAAAAAAGAGAAAAAGGGAAGAAAGCAAACTCACTCCTCTTGCTTTCCAGAAGCTCTCAGGAGCTGCATGCCTGACTCCTTGCGCTATCTTCCCAGCATTAGCACAGCACAAAGACATTCCCTACCTGCTTTCTTGCAGCACTAGCTAAGGTTGTTGCATTGTTCCCCAGGACAGATAGAGCTGCTTTTGTCTCCATCCCATGCTGGTCCCAGCCCTGCCAATTTAGGTACAGTGGGAGGCCTGCACACCGCTTCAGAGGTGAATGGCATCCCAGAACGGGTTTGCTCGGCACAAGCCTGATGCCTAAGCAGCAGATCTGCGAGACCTGGGAAATGTTCACTTCAAAGGAGGGACGTTCAGCAACATGACAGCAGCATTAAGAGCTCTGAGGATGAGAGCCTGGGATCGTGGACACTGCGCAAACACGTACCCTGGTATCCTCTCCCCTAGAGCACTTCACATTCTAGAGAAGCAAGACAGGGGCTCAGAGAAGGACACAATGTACTGACAGGGGCAGATTTTCAAAAGTGCCCACATGCTTAAGTTATACTGAAGTCCACTGAAAGATACTTTGAATTCTGATTTTAATTTTTACCCTATTAATTATTTTTAATAAATGACTGGTGGGAAAAGAGGCAAGATAAGCTCCTCAAAACCAGACACCAGAAAACATGATATGGAAATTCTTTGTTCTTGAAATCACTACATCATATTTTTAGCATCAAAGGGGCTTCCTCAGGGCTCAGTATATAGCATTTTTCAGAACTGGATTTTGTTTTCGTCTTTCATGCCTCTCTTGACTAAAGAGAAGAGTTGATTAGAATGACAAGGAGGCAGTAAAGAGCATAATGAACAGAAAAGGCAAACAGATCTCTCAGTAACACGCACGTCTTCAAGTGGTTGTAGTTCTGCCAAATACAAGTCAGGAGGTACAATCGCAAGTGGAAATGGTAGCTCTAAGTCCTGTCAAGGTGAGGATCATTTAAAACTTTGTATTTTAATTTTAACGCATTATATTTAAACTTTAAGGTATTACAAGTTTGTGGAGAGAGGGCCCAGGGACTGTGTCAGACAGAAGCAGAGCTACCAGCTGCTCCAGCACCCTACATGTGCTGCTTCACCAACACTCACAATGAGTCCTGAGGACTGCGAACCACACAGACATGGATCGGCAGCAGAGCGGAAATTAGACCAGATTTTACCAAGATATCAGCCCTAAACCCTCTCCATAAGCCTGTGGTACGTCTACAACAGAGGTTAAGATACAATCACAGACAAATACTCACTTATGTTCTTCCTACCTGAATTAGTGGGTTCTGCCCAAATGACCTATATTCATCTCCATGGCAGAGGAAAACATCATCAGTGTAAGCATAGCCACATATTGTTGTCTGTATCTGTACTGTAAAAGACATAGGCCCATCTTGGGGAACTTGGATGAACTTCCTTTCCAGGGGAGAGGGAGAGCTGCCTCAGGAGACCATGACAGTTCTAGCTGTGGTCAATCAGCAAAATCTTTTTAAACGTTCCACTTTAGGGAAAAGCTGCGTCAATAAATTTATTCAGCATCCAAATAGCAGGTGAAGCAAGCATTCTTTCCCTTTCAACTTTGAGGGGTAGGGAACAGTCAAGATTCCCACTGAGCAGCATTTGGAATTCCATGCAGAGTACAGAGTATTTATTCCTAATCAGCAGCAAATGTAACATACACAAGAAAGAATTCTAAGAATTCAAAATTTCCCTTTCTATAGTATGCATATACACACACACACACACACCAGGTTTTACAGTCCTTGTTTCCCAGATACTCAAGCAACACAATCACAAGTAGAGGTGTAGTCCCAAACATCTTGTTATGATGTTTAATATGGGAAAAAGAGTACAGTAAGTATCAGCGTGACAGAAGATTTCAGGAGCTCTGGGTAAGATAAAACGAGAGCACTGTACCTCCAGAAGACCAATGGTCTGTAATAAAGGGTTCCATTTATAGTGATGAAGAAATAGAAAACTAAAATTCCTTGGTGTAGCTGGATGCTGCTCCAAGGCAGGTGTACACACTTCACAGCGTGAACAAAGAACAAGCTGTGGTGCACAAAGCACTCAAATATCAGACAGGATAAATGTTAGTGATATCAGCCATAATTACCAGAGTGTGTAAGATCTAACAGTGGCATAAAGCCCCAGAACCACTACAGTGATACCTATATGCAGATTTACTCTGAAAATGACAGTGACATCTGCCAGCTCATACATCTTCATTCACTGGGGTTCTAAACGTGGACAGCAGAAGCTCTGGGTTGGTGACTACCTCAGTCAAATCCCATGGAAGGAAGGCTGCAAAAGAAAGCTATCACGGAAGAAAACACATGGAATATGAGGTCATACTTCTTCCTGGTATCTCAGAAAAATACATCACTGAAGTTTCAGCTTTCCAGTGCAGATGTTAATAAATAAAGTATATTTTTTCCTTCTGTCAGAAGACCTTGACCAGATTTATGCATATGTCAGATATTCAGACTCATATGGAAGAATGGTAATGGGCAGTAAAAATAACTATTAAAAGCAAATCAAATCAATAGGAATCTATGATGTCTCTAGCCTACCTGAGAGGAGGTGTTAGGAGCTTGGTTCAAATGAATGTCACTAAGCCCATAGCGGAGTTGTGTAATGTGAATATGAACAGCTGAAGGAACTGAAGTCATGAAAATCCAATGGGAATGCTGGGAAAATCTTAGACATTTACTCCAACAAAAGAAATTGTGAAAAGATGGAGTACATAAGAAACAGGTAAAAAAAAACAAACTCTTCTGAAAATCAATTACTATGCACAGGAAAAGCATTGCCCAGACAACCAAATTCAGTCCAGACTGAGACACTGTTCTATTAAGCATGGTAGGAACATACAAGAAATCCTGGCCCCGTTTTGAAGTATTTGCATTTAAGATGATGAAAGGAATTCATAAATGCTGAATAGTTGGGATGTTCTATGGTCTGTTTGCAGACAAACCATGAACAAAAACAGGGATGGAAAAAATTAAATTAATCAGGAGAAAATGCGCACTATTACTTATGCTAGCAGACCTCAACAAAGCCAAGGACTGGGGCTTTTTTCAAAATACGCCACTGATCAGTGACAAATATTTTTAACAATATCAGTGTACAAACACGTATTGCTTTGTGCATTCTTGGACACTAACTGGTAAGGTGGAGTCAGTCAGTCATCAAGTCTAGCCATAGAAACTTCAGCATATTTAAGGCCTCTAATTTTTCTGACTGAATTCTGCAAAGTTTGTAAGACTAGCAAATTACAATAATATTTTGCTTTGTGAAATAATCTTCCTTGCTTTCCCTAATCTCTTTGTCTCCACAAAGTCTATAATTTAATGGAGCAGGATGCTTCAAAATATTGCCAAGGCCATTAACTCTAGTGGTATTAATAAACTTGCCTCCAAGACACGCCCATACTCACATTCCCACATGCACCCATTTCACATGGAAGGCACACAGAATGCCTTAGCCCCTGTGGGCAATGTTTCCGAGTGCTATGAAAGAAACAGTGCTAAAGAAGAAATAGGTAGGGCATGGCAAACACATGAAAAACCACTCTCATATCCACGAGAAAGCAGGCTGAGCAGCCCATTTGCCAAGCTCTAAGTTTCCTGGAGCAAACAAGTCACAGGAACTCCTCAAACAAGCCAGAGCTGGCCACACAAAAAGCATAACCCCTCCCTTTGGTTGTTACCTTGATAATGGGGCAATCCCTGGCCAGAGGGCTTGAGGACTAGGAAGGTAGGAACAGGAGATTTCAAGATCCAGCTCATGGAATACTATAGTGAAAGACTGCCTACCAGAGCACAGAAAAATACATACCCCCATCAACTTCCCCTGATCTAAAAGCATAAAATAGGTGGTTCAGAGAAATAAAGTCTTCTCAAAAATGTACAGAACTGCTTTGCCAGTCACACATAATTTGTCTAATAAATACATAAATGCACAGCCGGTTAATACGGGCACAGACACACTCAGGGAGGCAATCAGTGAGCACCTCCACGTACGCAGGTAGCCAGTTAGCTTGCCCCAGTTTGCTTTCTTGGTACCACAGAAACAGGAGATGAGGTTGGTCAGCTACAATCATATCTGCAGGAGGAAAACACCACTGATTTCTGCCATACAGTTCTGCTCCGAGCTTATTCACTGCAAACAATACAGACACAACACATCTCTTAGACCAACCCAGTGCCTGCCATACCCTACTCTCTTCTAGATGCTTTAGGCCAGCCTCAGCTTTAGCTAAGAGCAGGATGACTTGCAAACACTCAAGATCTTATAGCTTCTTTCCTCCTCTTTCTGCTGATCGGGTTTGTTCCCTTTGCTGGCTCTTAACACATCTGCTAACTCACATCAGGACACTTCACCTCCACTTAATGCTTTCTTCAGTGTCTGGTCTCTTAGATCAATGCAAGAGCCATTAATCTTTATCCCCAGCTTCTCCATGCTCCCCTCACAGACCCTCTGTACCACTGGGCAGAGCACGGGGATACAGTGCAACAACAGCAAAAGCAGTAGGTGTGTAGTTTTACACACACAAAGCACCGAATTTAGTGGTGACAGTGACCTCTCTGCCATTTCACACCTGACTGCTTCCTGCCTTTTACTCCTGCATCCTTTAGCACCCCTATACCCATTCCACCTTTGGCTTCCCCACAAACACTATCTAAGATGGTACAATCAGTCCTTAAACCACCTGCCTGCTAACAACTACAGAAGAATTGCAGATACCATATTTTCTCACAGAAGTTCTCAAAAATCTCTCTCTCCAGGCACTAGAGAGCGGGGCCAAGGCACTATGTTAAAATAACCAAGCTTTGGGTTTTAGTTTTCACCCGGAGAAGGAAGTACGTTCCATGCTTTGACGTTTCCAGGCCTTTCTTTGAAAATCCTTTCTTTTCTTTAAATAACAAGGGGTAGCAGTCAAGCAAAAGCAAGGGCTACTTGATCCATTGTTTGGCCCCCAGCCAGGTTCTGCTGGTCCCGCTTTCCCTCTCAACCACCCGTTTTTCTATCGGTCCTGTAATTTGGGGAGATTAAGATGTATAGCCTGTAAATTGGCTAAACTTTTCCAGGCTGCTTTAATGAGACTTCATATAATAGGGTTGGCTTTTTTTTTTTTTAATATTTTCCTTAACGTGACCCATATGGAAATAAAAAGATATATTTTTTAATGTATGCTAGATTATGGCCGACATTTTCCTCAAATTAAAATCCATGCTTCAGCAGCAGCATACATTTTCAATGATGTCAAATATATTTTTTCAGCCAACTGGCTGGGGTCACCCTTATAACTCAAAGTTTAAGTGTGCTGGATAATCAGTAGAACATGTGAGACTCTGTAGGGCACTGTGACTGCCTCGGTGCCTGCTCAGGAGCACACAGGGCTTATTCTACTCGGAGGCACTCGGGGCAGGAGATATGGAATAGGACAGGGATAAAGCTCTGCCTCGGAACGAGCTGACAGCACATGGCTCACAGCAGGAACCATGTGGCACCAGCCCATGTCAGCATCAAGCTCTTCCAGCAGAGATCACCAGGACACAATAACCACGCTCAGGTATAGGCTAAGACTAAATTTACAGGCTAAGCTAAAACCACCAGCACTCCTCCATTGACAGATGGGGAGTCCTTTGTTCAGAGATGCCATACAAGCCTTGTCAACCATTCCTATTACCATTTAGTTGGGAATGATTCCCAGTGGGAGCAGCCACAACCTGAACAAGGGCTGTTCTTAGCTCTGTTCATAGCATATACATTACTGAAGTACTTATTTACCTGATTTTCCCACCCTAAGAATGAAGTTGGAATATTACTTATGGAATAGCAAATGTTTGGGCCCATTTACACTATCTTTTAAAACCTTGTTTCAAAGCAGCTTACACAGATTGCAACTAAGGCTGAATCAGAATTTAAACAAATTTCAACTGATATATGTGGAGAGGCTAAACTCAAACAACTTGGAGAAACATTTTGCAAATGTTAAAGCAAAAGACAGAACTGAAACAATCTCCATGTAGCAGTTCTGTTTTCTAGCAACTCTTTTAACTCACAAGTAACTGATAATGAATCCATAATTGCTTGGGGAACCACAAGAAACACTGGGCTTTCAACTTAAAATGGGTTGTTTTGGGGTTTTTTTTTGAATTTCACATTACGGTTTGTGATTAGAAATTGCATTGTCATACAGTTCAGTCCAAAATTCCTATTTCCATCAAAAGGACATCCATTCAGCTTTACAGAAAAACATATTTTGAGTAATTTCATAGCTGGCACAGGTAATGATAGCGTAGGATGGAAAACTAAAACCTGCAACCTTGAAAAGTTTCATAAGAATACTGGTATTGACTGGGTGTAGAGAGCTACCCCTATAACCCTAACATGGATGCATTCAAAATGGCCAAAAAAACCAAAAGCAAACAACCAAAGTCAATTGGCTTCCAGGGCTTGCCTCAGGGGTGAGGAAATCCTTATAAACTATGTAGACAAATGGTTCTTTTAAAGCTATGGCTCCACTCAGCAGATTCAGTGATACAATTGTATCAGGGTATTTATAGCACCACATCCTTTGCAGTTAATGAATAAACACCCACTAAAACTTCATTTACAGTTGAAATGACAGGTAATTAATATACAAGGGATGATGTTACTTCAAGTAAGATTCAAAAAGGTTATGGGATACAAATATCTGGCTTCTCCTATAAACAAATCTGTTCAGTCACACCTGGCTTGCTCAACCCTTCCATCTTCCCATTGCTACTGCACTCCACTTCTGTTTAATGATTCATCCTGTGAAATATTCATTTTTAGCCCAGGTCTTACAGACATTGAGCCCCCTGGGGCCTTGCACTATCCCTGTACAACTCTAATGGGGTTTTTACTAAAAAAAACCCCAAAGTTATTACTAAATAACTGTACTAAGAACATATTTATGACTGTGCGTATTCAGATGTCCTGAAGAAACCAGTCCTGCCTTACTTAGTGAAGCACAGATGAGCCACCAAAGGCTCGGGACCAATTTTATCTCAGGATGCAGAAGACACAGGGGGAACTAGGCAGAAAATCATGTGACCCTAAAGGCCTGGATCTGCTGAACAAGAATAAGTGTTTTGATGAAAGCTGTCCATAGCCATAAGCAGAAATAAGCATAGTATTAGAAATCCAGACTGCGACACAACCAAACCTACAGGCTCGTCATTGAAATTAATGTGAAATTGATTACTCATACTGAAACTGACAACCAAGAGCTCCATAAGTCACTTATAGCATTTCACAAACAGCATGCACAGGAAAGGCCATCAACTACAACACAAGAAGCTCCACCTCAACATGAGGAAGAACTTCTTTCCAAGGAGGGTGGCAGAGCACTGGAACACTTGGAGTCTCCCTCTCTGGAGACATTCCAAAGCCACCTGGACGTGTTCCTTTGTCACCTGCTGCCTTACAAGGGAGTGTGACTGGGTGATCTCCAGAGGTCCTTTCCAACCCTGACTATCCTGCGAACCCGTGAAAGCCGCGTTTACTGCACCTGAAGTCACTTCTTTGCCCTCAGCCTCCTCCCACCGCGAGCGCTCCCTCAGCAGCCGCGACACCGCAGCCCCCGGCACCTCACGGCTTCCCGCTCTTGATCCTCAGGGCCTCGTCACCGCGCCTCGTGCCCCTCCGCGCCTCACGGCCTCGCGCGCTTGAGCCTTAGGGTCGCTTCACCGCGCCTCGTGCCCCTCCGCGCCTCACGGCTTCCCGCTCTTGATCCTCAGGGCCTCGTCACCGCGCCTCGTGACCGCGCCTCGTGCCCCTCCGCGCCTCACGGCTTCCCGCTCTTGATCCTCAGGGCCTCGTCCCCGCGCCGCGTGCCCCTCCGCGCCTCACGGCTTCCCGCTCTTGATCCTCAGGGCCTCGTCACCGCGCCGCGTGCCCCTCCGCGCCTCACGGCCTCGCGCGCTTGAGCCTTAGGGTCGCTTCACCGCGCCTCGTGCCCCTCCGCGCCTCACGGCTTGAGCCCCAGGGCCGCATCACCGCCGCGCCTCGTGCCGCCCCGCGCCTCAGGGTGCTGTTGTTCTGCCCCCGCTGTCCAGCCGCCTGCGCAGCAGGGAACTGGTCACCTCTGTCCTTCCAGGAGCCCATTCCAGCGCCAAGGACATCCCAGGTAGGTTTGAGGAGGAGATCCTCTTGTGTATTAGAGAGTCACAGAATGGTTGGGGTTGGAAGGGACTTTAAGGCTCATCTCGTCCCACCCCCTGCCATGGGCAAGGACACCTTTCACTATCCCAGGTTGCTCCAAGCCCCATCCTACCTGGCCTTGGACACTTCCAGGGATGGGGCAGGCACAGCGTCTCTGGGCACCCTGTGCCAGGACTTCTCCTTACAGCACTGGGACTCTGTAAAAGGAGAATGTGGGACTACCCTTAGGTAGGAGATGAGGGTGGCAATCATTTTCCAAACTCAGTTTTGGGGCATTCTGTTAAACTCACTCATGGCCTATTGAGTAAAATAAAATAAATTTGATTAATTTTAGAAATTTGTCACCAGGAAGCAGACAGAAAACTGCTTGGTTTCTCTTCCCATTGTGAGAGCTTGAGTGGCCTTTCCCCATCTCCTGGTCCACACTGGCACAAGAAAGACTGAAGCATTCAGATAATACTAAAGGCTGAAACTGAGGCAAGTAACAAGAATCAAGATGATTCCTTATAAAATAGTTTCACAGTTGGTTAGAGCAGGGTGCTGATAACACTAAGCTTGTAGGTTCAATCACTGTACAGGCCATGTATATTTAAGAGTTGGACTCGATGATCCTTGTTGATACCTTCCAACTCAGAATATTCTGTGAATCCAAATCACTGTTTACTCTACACTGCCATGTTTGTTGAAATGAAGCACAAATACAGAAGGTAATTGAGGCAGTTCCCTGAAAATCAAAAAATTCTCCCTGGGGCTCTCATTGTTCTGAAGTTTATCCTCCTATGTCTCACTCTAAACTGTATATTTAATCAACTTATTGTCATTGATCAGCCATACTAAAGCAAGGCTGCAGTTCTGATTGGATATTACCGCATTTTAGCTGAGCACCAGAAATATTTCTTAATGATGAGACCTGTTAGATAGCTAAACTCTTCCAATGGAACTCACAGAGGCCCTGTTATTACAGCTAGTTGTAATTCCGTTGTACAAAATACTCCACAGACAGCAGTTTCAGGACAGAACCAAGCTGATGTTCTCTCTCCAGGATTTTGGGGAGTTGCTCTATGAACCATGGGTGCTAGGAGCTGTGGAAAAGCTGGGATTTCCCAGATGTCTTGCCTAGATTGCTTACACCTGTGTATAATTAGGAGTTCACTTTACAAGCTCTTCAGAACTTTCTGGAAGGTAGTAAGTAACCTTGACTCACCAAATTCATTGAAATTGATCCATTTTCAGTGATAGAGAAGGGTTACATCTGCAGAATCAGGTTCTTTACAAAATGTGGGAATGGGCAAGAGCAGCCTTCATTCAAAATTTGAATATAGTATTGATATATTTATTCCTTTTGGTCATCAACATTTTCACACTCTACAGTAGTAATGAAAGCATTACATTTGCATTTAAGTCTCCTTATTCCATAGCTAAAACACTGAACTGTGAAAAAGATTCCAGACTATTTTTCTCAGATCACCTGTAGGTGTCCTGTATCTACTGGTTTCATTTGGGAGCTGAAGGATGAAATGGAACTAAAAACCAGACAGTGGTATCTTGAAATTGCCTGATACCCAGATATACCAGAAATCTCATTAAAATATTATGTATTAGAGTTCCATAAAATGTTCTCAATCAAACAGGTCTATGGAAATATCCTGAACTATCAAAGTAGAGTACAGAAAAGGGTGAAGAGGAGGAAGGATGCAGATTTTTAAAGAAGTTTGGGGGTGCTGAATAGAATAAATCTCTAGTAGGAAATAGGGGGAAAAAATCAAGAATTGTTTTTGCCTCAGCACTAAGTATTACAGAAATACCCTGCTTTGGCTGATGAGAGGAAAAGACAGGGAAACAGAAGATGTTTTGAATGTTCACTGCCCAGGCAGTGGAGTGGTTTGAAAGGTGCTCTGGTACAGCTGTGTTCTGTCACACAGCCACATCCAGGCGACCTTTGGTGTGCCTGCCAGGACATGCAGGTCAGAGTGAGCAGTGTCAGCTCGTGCCACCTCCCAGCCCTGGCTGTGCACAGCAGGTGCTGCAGGCTCGCTGCCAGCTGAAAGCCACCTTGTTTTCCTGGTTAGGCATTCCACGGGGTTACTGGAAAACTGCTTCAAGTGGCTGTCCAATGCTAGGGAGTGTTTTTCACAACATGGACTGATTCTAATGGACCCTAGAGGGCAACTGGTATTTTCTAGTATTTGCTATGGCACTTCAGGAATGAAAATAACTCTTGCCAGACTAAACAAGGCTAAATTAAATGAACAAATATCCCTTCTCTAGGACAAGTGCAATAACTTCTAGTTATAGGGCAGTGGAGGAACTGACAGCATCGTTTCTTTTGGGTACGATGATGTCACAGTGCACAGCTTTGGTCTGTTGACTGAGACAGATTTTGTATTCCCATGTATCTTATCATCAGCACTTTGAAATCAATTTTACCCTTTTGAGGAAGGGAAGTGAGAGTTGGAGGTTGGATTTTTATTAGGTACAGCTGGTCCGAGGGACGTCATTTGTTCCTAAAGCCAGGGCTGTCTTTCATATGAAACCATGGGGTGGATGGTGGGCAGGGGGAATCACTCGAAGTAGTTTCAACAGCTGGGGGTCAAATTATAGGGAAAAGTGGAGAGAAGTAAAATTTATAATCTATAATTTGAAACCAAAATAAGAATGAGACAAGCTTATTTGAAGGACTGGAAGGAAAAGGATGTGATATATGGCCTGATACAGCCAAGCAAAATGAACACTGCTATTGCACTATTACTTTGCAGACAATCCAAAAAAACCAAAAGGGCCTATTAAGGCTGTCTCTGTGGAAATCTAATTAGGTCATACAAACAATCTCTGCTGTTAATAGGACCCTTTAACCATACACGGACACCTTAAGAAGTCTGTAGCAGATATAGGAAAGATTCTGATCTATGATGGGAATAAGAAGTGAACAAGAGCAAAGAAATAACAGATGAGAAATTGGCATAGGAAAGAAAAGGTCTATAAATAGAGGTATTGAAGTAGGAGAGGAACGTGAGAGCCTAATTCTTCCCTAGAGGTGACGTTGTCCTATTATGTGAGACATGATTTGCTTTGTTTGCTTGAAGTTAAGGGAATGGAGAAGAGGAATTGGTAGGAAACAATGCATTTTGGGGGCGGGGGGGAAAGCTTCCAAGGGAAAATGTGGGAAAAAGCATCCTAAAAGAATATGTTTGCTTAGAGTGACTGATAGCACTGACCTCCTGTATCATCCTAGTGAAAGAGATACAGAGGAAAGTTGGGTGTAAATTAAAATAGAGTTACAAGTCCAGTGGGACCACTTCTGGCTTCAGGACATCATGCAAGAAAGGTGTTAAAAGTATGTGGGTCCTTGCTCAGTGCAGACTGGACTTGTTGAGACAACAACAGCACCAAGTGAACCACTCACACCTACACTGCAAGTGTGGACCTTCTTTACACTTATCTTCTCTCTCTCCCAAGTTTCCAGGTAGCAAATAACTGTTTCACACCTATTACTCCCATTATGTCCCAATAATATTCTGACCACTTCTCTAGCACAGAACCCCACTCCTGTACTTGTTACAGCTACAATTTTTCTACGAACATATCCTAGGATCTTGAAGGAGTTACTGGCTTAATCACAACAGGATACTCTGTGGGCCAGCAAATGTTTGTGTTCTATAGCAGTGTACCTGGAGAGGGAGAATTTAATATCTGATTATCTGCAGAAAGCACACACTGAATGAGCAGTTGTTCATGACATCCTTGGAATGTGTTGTTCAGTCACCACTGGGTGTACAGTATTCGCATCCCGAGTCCTGTAACTAGCTCACTGGGGGTGAATTTGCAGGTGGGATATTCACAGTTGCCTGGTTCTGAGCTGCTTGCAACAAGCAATATTGCACACCAACACTTACAAGTAGTAAAGCATAATTTGAAATTTTGGAATGTCACAATCCACTTACCAATGGCTCAATACTATAAAGAGCCTAATTCACTACTCAGAATCTTCCCTTGAATATTTAAGTCTCACTGAATCAGATGCTAAGAGAGTCAAACCATGAGAAAAAAAACTACTTATGACACCTTCATATGCATTTTGATCCAGCAATGCATGGCCCTACAGCATTTTATCAGCCGTATTTAAGGTCCTCAATACCCATACGAAAAAGAGGGGTTGTACTGCTTTGCTTACACTGTACTCATTCATTTCCTAAAGATTGTATAGGAGACTTGCAGTTCAGCATGTAAAAAGCATCCCATCCCAATCCTTAGCTCCTCCTTAAGGAACACTGCAAGTATAGCTGTCCCAGGGAAGGAGATGGCTTAGGAGATCTGTTGGGCTTCCTTTCTGCCCTGTTTTTATGACTCTGTGCTGTGTTCCATAAAGCACGTCTGACACTCTCCACTGCTTGGATGTTTAGCCTTGCCAGCAGCAAGTTATAACTAGACAAACCCCAGTGAAGGGACTGTGTCTACTCATACACTGGATAGTTTTTACCAGTATATGTCGCCTAGAACCAAGAGCAAAGTTGGAATACTGCTACTCTCAGGAGGAGGCCAGGAATTTTAGAAGCAGCTCTGAAAAAAATATGAGCTACCTGTAGCAGAATTCCTTCAAACTCAACTACATCTGCATAGGAATCGACAGAAAAATACTCTAATAGATCAGTTTATTCACAAATCTGTCATGTATTGTTGCATATGCAAAGGAAGCAGTCAAAGAGCTTCCCAGCAGTTCACCCTGCCATGACTGAGCTGCACTTCACTTTAGATTCGGAGGAACTTTTTTAGAATAGATCTTTGCCTATTGCAAATGAAACTGCAAAAGTTCGCGATCAGGGGTTTCAAGAAGGCCAAAAATAAGAGTACCAAAGCTAATTTTAAGTATTTATAACAGAATAAGCAATCTATATGCCAAGTATATACAGGCACCCTGTATATCAGCAAGTGCCACCACATATAGGAAACTCGAGGCAGTGCTTTGGTAACAAACCAACAGAGCCAATACGGTGTTTTGCTGGTGACATCATCACTGCTGGATGGCTCTTTGGAATAAATAACCTCTTCCACATGTCCGTAAGCACACAGCTCCCAAAATAAATTTCAATTGCTGTAAGGCTCAAGGATGTCCTAAATCACCTTTGGTTAATAAGCAGCAGAAATAGAGGAAGAAGGAGTCCAGCATTTGTTTTTATTTCACTAGAAATACTTCAGATGAAGCAATTGTTAAATGCATTAGATACAATGCAGGGGAAGCAGGAAATAAAAGCATGAAGGTGGGAGAAATGTTTACATCAGATTAACATACTGAAAACCTGGCAGGACACACTGCTCTAACTTGTGTATTGCCAGACTGGACACCATGGCAGCATTCAAGATTGATTGAGATTCTGTAACTGTTTAGTGAGCAGTGTTTTTGTCAGGAGTCTTTGCAGAGGGTTGTGTTAAATATTGCAGAATACAGAGGAAGTTTAATGTGAAACTTCCGTGGGAAAAAAATCCCCATGAGAACACTTGCATTCTCACTCACAAACAGCAGAATTAATTCCCAAGTACATGATCAGTGAAGGACAAGCAAATATAACTTCCACTTAGACCTAATCTGTAATTCTGGAGTGTAAATGGTGCCTTTATCTCTTACTCTGAACAGGGAAAATTTAGGAAGATATGAATAGATGTGTTATGGATGAGTAATGCCAGTTTATTTAGAAGTGTCCAGAGCAGTTGAGCTTCCAGGAACTAACAGGTGAAAATGAGTCCTTAGCCAGTTTATGCTGGTTCTCTTTTTAAAGAAGTTGGATTTAATTATTCTGATGTGGTCTTTGCTTATCAGCCTGTAATACAGGGGAATTTGTCTCTAGAGATACTTTTGCATTTAGCATGCCCTGTCATTGCAGCAAAAGGTAAACCTTATTCTAATACTTAGCTGGTGTTTCACTGAATTTTTAAGAATTTTGGCTGCAGCTTCAAGCCTTGCACATCTGTGTGATGTACCACAGAGAATAGCAGGGTTGCATTCTCTGAGACTTTGTGAAGCTGGAATTTTATTATTTAAATAATAATTGGAATATTATTATTATTAATATTGATTAGGTTCCAGTTTCTAAAGACACACAAAGCATAAGTAGTAGAGGTGTGAACAAATTCTGAGTGCACAATATACAAAGGATCTTGTCCCTACAGCTAGAGAAGAGATGAGGGATTTCTCTGCATGTGGTGGATGCCTTCTAAACATCAGGTTTGCCTTCTCCCTCTGCCCCATTATGGTTTTTTTCCTCCTTACAATGGAAAATAACAAAGTATAAAAACACAAGAACCTGCCTTGAGTTGTGTTTTACTCTCAAGACCTACAGGGAAACTGTTTACAAGAGCTGCTACCTCTGTACAAAACAAAGAAGGAAATGAAAAGGTCCTGAAGTTGGAGCCATCTTTCTGCTTTTTGTGAGAAAAACCAGGCTTAGCTAACAAGTGCAATGGGAGAAGTGACCCGTGTCCAACACAAATTCCCTTTTTCATTTTCACATGTTGCGCTAATGAACACAACACCATTTCAGTTCATGAGAGAGAATTAAAAAGGAAAGACCAAAACACCTGCTAACCTAACTGGTGGGTGGTTTTTGATTGGTATCATTTGGCATGTCCTGTGATGTGCAGCTGAACTGGACTGAGAAGCTGTGACGTGGGCTCTCAGTTAGAGAAATGGTACATTCAGGAGGCCCATTACACCACTCATCTCTGCCATTGCTGAATTTTTCCTCACAGTGCAGTATTTTCTCTTGTCCTTTGTTCCGTGCTGTCTTAAAACAGTTTGAACATCGTGTTTTTACAAGTCTTTTGCAGACTGCACTTACCATTCTGCATTTCATCCCATCCTACTCATTCTACTCCCCAGAGAAGCTGAGGCAATCCCTTCCGCTGCCTGGTGTGTTCACCTTGCCCAATGGCCAGGGCAGCTGCCAAAGGTGGAGGTGAGCAGGAAGCAGTGAAGGAGAGAGCAGAGGGGAGCACCTGGCCCTGTCACATCACATTAGTAAGAGCTGGTTTAAAATTTCTGTCGATGACCGGCAGTTCAGAGACACTTGACAGTTTTATCACAGCGGAGCACACTGTAATTTCACTTCTTACATGGTGCATGTGCTTGCCTTTTACTGGTGTTTGTCCATCTCCCCACCCATCTGCCACAGTTACCTAATGCAGTGACCTGAGTCCCAAAGTTATTTTGCTCTCATTCTCTCTCTGTCCCATACCACATCATACTGAAAATCCAGGAGGGAAGAATGCCATCTATTTATCCCATTTTCCAGGAAATACTGGCAAAGACTGCATGGTTTAAAAACTCTGAATAGCACAGAAGTTTGAGTGTTCCACGGAGTGGAATTTTCATCTCAGATGCTTTTTGTGTTTTAGAGCCTTATGCGTTTTATGAGCATTTCACCATGTATTTGCTGTGTAGAAATGGTTCTCCCTGTACCAAATCCAACCCCATATCCTCTGTCCCACCTCCCATGTTTATAGAGAATGTCATGATCATATAGTGCTGTTATTGTGCCTGTCACAAAATAGATACGTCTAAATGGCACCGTTTCAGGATTCTAGCTCCCTCTTGCAGAGAACTGCAGTTGCAATTGTTTTCAGCTGCATATCCTCACCTCAGAACACCTTAAAGACTGTGGAGTGGCATAGTGCTGTTTTGGAGGTCCTCATCTTCATGTTCTAAAAGCTCTCAGCTTAGTTAAGTGTGTATTATAAAGATCCCAAACCACATCATACTATCATACGCCACTTGAAATCGTGCATGTAACAAGCCAAAGCTTTACGTTAAATCAGCTGAGACAGAGACCTTGACAATCATTTCTCAGAAGCAGAAGTACTAAAGATGCCTGCATTAAGGCGGATTTTTGTAAGCCTTTAGCTGCTCCACAATCCTTCCACAGTGAGAGACTTGTGTGGCAAACTCTTAAGTGTGCGAATCAAGATTGGTCTCAAGACTGTTAGCACGTGACAACACCACCGTGCTTTTCCATGGCAGCAGGGCACAGTGCCTGGGACACTGAGGGAACAGAGCTGGTAGGTGACCGGGGTGTGCTCCCTGACCTCCCAAGAAGAGAACCCAAGTAGTCTCTGACAAGCCTCGTCCTTCACACCCCGAAACCTTGCTATAAGCACTGTTCCTCCAGACCAGTCAGGGCAGCAAGAGGAGGGCTGGGACAGAGGACAGCAAGCCCAGGGAAGTTTAGTTTAGCAGGCTATAAATCCCCCTTCCCCTCCTCCCCTCTTTATTGCCTGTCTTTGGAAAACACAATCCGATATAAACCAGAGAGAGTGGAAGCAGGGCAATAAAACTGTACGGCAGGAGCACGAGTGTCGCAGGGGTGTTATATTACTGGCATTCCAAGTGGCTGATGTCAGGCAGCGAGCAGCAGGGCCCACAAACCCACCAGGGCAAAGAAATGTCCCAACTGTCCTTTGTGGCCCTGTGACATCCCTTCTGTTCCAATCCATTCTCAACTCTTACACTATTCATCTCTTCTGCCCTTTGCTACTCCCAAGTCCTTGCATTATGATTTCAGGGGCTTTGGTTTCCAAGCTGTTCAAGTTGAGCACTCAGGCCTTTTGACCACAAGTCAAGATATTCTTGAAACTCACGATGTGATGTCTGATCCATGTGTAACAGGATCAGCAGTGCCACACTTAGAAAAATTATTTCTTGATGTGCACATGGCTGGATTAAAATACACGTGTATTAATGTATTTTAAAAGTTAATTTATGTGAACTGGACTCTTTTTAGGTAGGGCCAAGAGTCTCAAAACTGGTTAGCGGTTCTGAGTGCCCTACATGAGTGATGGTTTTCACGGGACTGGCTCCCAGCATTTTCTGAAAACCAGGCACCTTTAAGGTACTATAAATTGTTCACTTAAAAGAGTTTTCAACTGTCTTTGCGAATGCTTGCTGTGAAAAATTGAAGGAAAGACACTTAACCACAAGTTCTGAGGTATAAATATTGCTCAGAAACTCAGACGTACTTCCATTCATAGGAGCTGGCACAAGTACGATTTCTTGGGGCTAAGTTTCTTTCTCCTCAGTTGTCTTCAGTTAGGTGTTTGCTTTAAATTAACTTGCAAAGTTCATATAATTAGTAGACTGAAAGAAATATCTCTGGAAAAGAATTCATCCTGCTTTTTTTCGGATACGGTCGCACAATCAAAATTAAGCCAGCTTAAGTCAAGATGCATAACTCATGTTTTTCTCTCTCTTCTCATTGTTGGTATTGTTCAGAGTGGGTTTGGGTTGGATCAGTTTCCCCACTCGATTTGTTCCACAGCTGTATGAATGCTTGCTGGCACACGAGGCATGGGGAAACATGCAGCTAAGGACAGGGGAATATGAGGTGAACTTTTGGCGACAGCCTCCCCTTATGTGGACTTACAGCAACCATTTAACAGCAGCCTCAGAGATGCCTACCACAACGGCTTTGTCATCCTCTACGTTTGCACATCGTTCTGTGGAGTTAGGAGACACAACAAACTTAGAGACCTCACTTTGGAAAACGGAAGTTTGGTGAGGTGAATCTCACCATTGTTTATCATTTAAGTGTATTCCAGTTCTGAGGAGTACTTAGCAGTGCCAATATACTCGTTGAAATGGTAAATTCTGAATGTATATCCACTGAGCCCTGGGCTTGAATTTCTCTGCCATTTTATAAATATGACACATGTACTCTGGGGTAGTTTCAGAGCATATCGGGAAAAAATACCCAAATTAACTTTTGAAGTGGACCAATTAAAGCATAGTAAATCCCTGTGTAGACACTCTTCCTGAGTATCAAAGAGGCCTTAATTCAGGTCAACCTAATTTATTTTGTATTGAAGTAAAACAAATCAAATAAAGGTCCCTTTAATCCTAAATGAGAGTGCCTGTGCAGGCGGGTGGAGGGGGCTTAATGCTATTCAGAATTTAATGGCATTTGATAGCAATTACTTAGAATAATCTCCTTTATGAGGTTTTTGGACACTCCTCTCAAATTCAGTAGCACTGTTTGTTTAATTATGTGGAATAAAGATGACATTGAAGAGTTAACGTTGGAAATGCAATTCCAAAGGGTTTTCTGTATATGAAATATTGAGATTTTGAATGACCAAGGAAGCAGGAAAAGGACATGTTTTCTGTATATAAAATATTGAGATTTTGAATGACCAAGGAAGCAGGAAAAGGACATGTGATTATCTCACCATTATAGATATGCATTGCTCCCCGTATCATTTATTTGTACACATCTCTCCAAGTCTGCATAGTACTCATTTTTATATCTGAGTTAACTTTTTGGTTCAACCCATCACTCTGAAGAGAAAGCTGTTAGATTAATGATTGAGTTTCCTGGTCTACATAGGAAGGGAGGTTCTCTTCATTCTCTTCTCCTTCCAGAGGGATATTTAATGTACAGAATATCATACTATTTTGCATGGACATATAACACCTTTAATCCTGTGATTCTAAAGTGCCTTCCAAATGTCAGTGAACAAAGCCTCCGCGCTGCCCCTGAGAAAATCGGAGAAGTGCCACTATCACAAATTTACAGATAGGACAGACACAATCCTAAGAAGTGAATTGTCTTGCCTAAGGTCACACACAAGGAGAGAATGACTGCATGGAATAAAACCAATTCTTCTAAATCCCTGTCTTGTGACTCAGTCACAAGACTGCCCTTCTCTATTGTTTTATAACAAGCCTTATTTCCACTATCTCCCCTTCCAGAAATTCTGCTGTCAATACAGTCCTTTCTGTGGTAGCCACATTGTCTGGCAGTATCTATTAGGAAAGATGGAGAAGTTACTGGTGGTATGGCTTAGGGCTGCCGTGGCACTTGAGTGTGGTGGGGTCTTTCTGCTCCTAATCCATTGTATCAGCTCCTGGCAATTCAAGCCCTGTCTACTGAATTGCTGGGGGTGAAAGGTCAATGCATTAAGCATAGCAGATTAATACACTGCAGTAAATCCCAGAACCAGCACTTTAAGGAGCCAGTAATATTTCACACGTGATTGTTCTACCAATTGATTGCACCATCTTGTGAGTGCGTTGTGTGTGTGTATTTCTTTGACTCCATTTACGAGCTTTCCCAAGCTCCCCTGTTTAGTGGAGATTGCTGTGTCCCACACTGGTTGCACTTTGATCAGGGAAATTCAATACCTGAGGTCTGGGCTTTATAGGAAAGCAAGGTCCAGATTAAGGGAATTAGCCACAGTATATCACAACTAATAAAAGAGTGATTGAGCCCCACCACAGTGCTGCCCCAGGGGACGGGAGGAAAAAGGAGGGGGGCAGTAAGAGGAGGGGGAGGAAGACTTGCAGATAAAGCCATGTCTGTAATTAGAAATGAATAAACCTGCTATCACATCATGCCTCTTACGGTTCTAGCAACCAAAGCAACATCTTTTCACAAAATGTTGCAGCTATAGCCTTTTCTTTCCTCTTTTCCTTTCCCGTTTCTTCCTGTTAACCTTGTCCATTCCCACATTTTCAGTGCAACTAAATAACAAGTCTTTTTAGGAATTTTGTGGAGAAATAAATTGTATATTTGACTGATTCTTATGTCCATTTCATGACAGTGATTAAATAACTCAGGTCAGTAGGAGCTGCAATTTCAGACACTTGACAAAAGCAGGAGTAGGAGCACCAACCATTGTGTGGATGCTGGGATTTCTCTCAAGATAAGCCTTGAGAGTTTTGTAAAGAGCTGCCTATTGTTATTATGAACCTAATCAGAATCATCAATCTTTTTTATCCATACTGCTTTAAAGGAAAAAAAAAAAAAATCAAACCAGATCTGATCATGTAGTTTGCTCTTGGACTAAAAATTGCTGCAATGATTTTCTTGGAAGGTTGTCATAGTAATATGCCAACACACAGTGTAACATCTACATATCTAAATCAGGAGATGGTAGGTTTTATTATTTTACAGACAGTGACTGAGGAAAGATTATTGATCATTCTATCAGAGAGAATCGGTCTGCTGCAAAATCCAAATTAGTCGGTTACAAAAAGACTTTGAATAAACTGTCTTCACTAAGGCTGTGAGCTTCACTTTGTTCTAATTTCCTTGCCCATTTTTTTCCTAAATTCTTAATCCAGACCAAACTTCCCTTGAGTTTTTCTTACTCTTTTTAAAGATATTTGCTTCAACTAGGAGTGGCAAAAAGAGTAGAAAAAAGCCCAGCACATAATGCCCGTGTCTGGCATCTCCATTGTTATACACACGGCCGGGTACACTGATAGAGGTGCAGTTGTACATGAACAGCCTTGATTTGTTTCCCAAATCGAGTACTTGATTTTTCAGTTTTGATGTTCTTTGTCCATGATGTTTGTTTGGAAAACAAATACAGAAACATACCTAATTTTATAGTATCTCTTTGCATTTAGATGTCTGTTAATGTAATGATTTTGGTGCTTACTAATTTGAATCTGCAAAAGCATTTTAAGCATACACCTAATCTGACTTGTAGTGTGTTTTAGGATTTTTCTTGGAGTCAAACACAGGGTTAAGTGCTTCAGTGAATCGGAGTTACAGCAATTTAAACTAGACACATAGTGAAAGCAGGGGTGTATTAACCATACTTAGTGCCTTGCAGAGTTTTAGGATTTCTGTGTGTTGGATAAACATCGACATCCTCTCCGATGACAAATTCCTATCTTTTTTACAAAATCTTTTCATTTCAGTGTTCTTCAGTGTTCCAGCATGAACAATGAAGCCAGTGGAAAGAGCATGTTGAACTAAATGCATATTTGATCAGGTTCCTAGAATCCATTTTCACATATTATTTATTATTACTGTTTATTATTATGGTATAAGGTAGATGGCTACATAAAGAGATATTCTGTCTAATTAGGCTGGTCTGCCTGAAATCCTCATTCATTTGCCAGATAGTGCATTTTCAGTCAAATGGCACAACAATATTGATTAATCACAGTAACTCTTGACAGTGTTTTTTAGAGCAACTGACCATGCACAGTATTTTGAAAGCATAGGCAATTTTTTTTTGTCCTCTTGTGCCAGCTCATTAAATTTGCCCCAAGTTTTTGGAAGTACATAATTTTCTTCCAGAATCAGGATTTCCTGCTTTCTAACTCTTTTGTTTTCCTTAAGACCAGGAATCCTCATGCCAAAGCACACATTTGTGCTTGTCTCATTCTCTCTAAGCAAACCAGGTTCCCAGCCTCCTCCACTTTGATATCATTACAAGAGGAGATACAAAAAATGAACAGAAAAGAATGTTCAATTCAAGTTAGTTATGTTGTGAAAAGCTATCAGTAATTCAAGATAAATGGTTGGTTGACTTGAGCAGGAAATTTTAGTTAAATATCAGTTCCTAGAAAAATTTTTTTCTTGACACAATTGAGCCATCTCTTTGAATTGTCTGTCAAAAGTGGGCTAAACTCAACAGCAAAATTATATGTATTAGTTGAGACAGTGACAGCACTGAAATGTATTAAACATGCCCAAGTACAAGCAAACTCACTTTACTGTGGTACAGAAGTTAAGCACTCAGGAACATACTATTTTATTTGAAATTAAAATGTAAATATGGTGGAGAATTTCAGTTTTGTAATCACCTGCTTTTAAAAACTTAAACCTAAACTTCTTGTCCCATAAAATCTTATTAGATGATGTGCTCTTATGTAGTCTGTTACCTCACAGTAGTTGAAGACCATCTCAAGCAACTTCGTGTGTGACAACACAGCAACTCTACCTTCTGTTGGTCAGTGCTGAGCAGTTCTTTCCTCTCTAATCCCCCACTATCACCTGTGATTCTGCATTACTCATAGTTGGTACTGGTTTAGATTATCTGCTTTCATTATTTCATTATTCATCTACCAAATAACAGGGAAAAAAATACTAACCCCACTTTCTCTTAAAAATAACCCTCTAATTGTCACATCAGATGATGCCTTTAACCCAATGTCCTGTGCATGAATGGACCATGGATCTGGGTATCAGCGAGACAAAGTTGTCAGGGGAAAACGTGTCAATAAACAAGCAGGGAAACTTGTTTGAGAAATCCATTTTAAATCAAAAAAACCCAGAGCAATCAATGTACCTAATGCAGTTCAGCTTTTCTTAGCATCCCCAGTCCAGTCCCTGATACCCCTCCAAGCTACAACTAGTATGAGTTTACTTCACAGTCCTGAAACTTTAACATTTTAATGAGGCAAAGTTTTGTCCCATGTAAGCTAAACTCTACCAGAAATGCCTAGGTAAGAGCCAAATACTGAAAATCTTTAGGTACACATTAATCCCTTTTCATACAATACTGCCATACAGCTGAGAAATTGATTTCTTTCAGAAGAAAACAATAGAGCAGCACCCATTAGTTCTTAGTAAAATATTAGATGAAATTACTTAAATGCCAAATTTATGGCATTCATTCAGTACAGGATTCAGACTAGTTTTTTAACTGCTTTGTTACTTTTTCCAATCCATGAACAATTTACATGGTGAGGGATTAACTACCACTTCTTTAGGCATTTATTCCTGCTTCTATTCAAGGGAATAGTAAAGTTTTGATAGGTTTGAACAATGAAGAATCAAGGCTGATAAAAAGTCTACTGAAGATTCCCATCAATCCCCATAGTCTTTGCAGCAGGATCCCACATGAGTATAAACTTGAAGCAGCTCAGTGGAGTTATTTAGAATAACCCAAAACAAGTCTGTAACTGTAACATGAGCCTGTTTTATAAAGTGGCAGGAAATGAAGACACTGTTGATGGGCAGAACTCAGGAAATTGATTAAACCCCTCAAAATCTCTCTTTTGAGATCCATCTCCACAAGCAGCAGATGAATGCTACAAGTGATGATGAAATGCCAGTGAGCAGGGCCAGCCCACATCAAATGTTTCATGACTGTTTGCCAGACAAACAGATTGGTTGTCAGAGCAGCAGGAAAGAAATACTTGGACTGCCAATAACCAGAAGTTGAAAATCTGGCAAAGTCAGTCCCTCCCTCAGATCCCAAGGCTCGGGTGCTGACTTCTGATCCCTCCTGAGAATGTGATAAAATTCATATAAACTAAAACTACTTCTAAAGTAGTTAGGTAGGAGCTAGGCATTAAAATATTTGTATGAAGATATCCTAAACTCTGCCAAACAGGATGCACATTGTTGTACAAAAGCCATCCAGACAGGACATTAAAGTTATGATGCTGTCATCTCCACATAGTCATGAAAAATACTTTTTTGAGATCTCCACATCCAGCTCAGTTAGCATATTCCCATTTCCAACTAGACTGTAGCTTCCAGGAATGCTTTAAGTCCAGTCTCAGCTATTCAATAACATTTATCTTTCATTCTAATGCTTTTTATCCATTCATGTCAATAGGTGTCTTATAAAGAAAGCCCATTTGTCCTTATCATTTCACAGATAGGGACAAAATGATTTACTCAATACACTCCAGTGGCAGAGCCAGCAGTAAATGCAGTTTCCTGACTCAGTGCCCTTTTGCTGACCACACTGTGCTAGTCTAACATTTCCTAATATCTGCAATCACATGCAATAGCCTAGTTATCAACCCCCCATTATCTGTAACAACACGTACTGTAGTGTTTGGCTCCTCTAAGAAATGAGAGGCTAGCAAATATTAGGTATAATTTTCTGATTTTGATTACTGTTGCCCTAAACGGACAGTATCATAGTTACCTCCTCCCCATCCTCTGTTCCTGCTCAAGCTTGTGTTTTGAAACCATTTACTAAATAAAACTTCACTCTACCAAGGGGTCTGGAGAGATTTTGACCTATACAGTGCTAATATTCTTCTTCTCTTTTTGTTTTAAACAGTCCCTTATTAAAATGAGAACATCTACTCCAGATTATCAGTATGGGGTCTATGTTCCTTTTACCTGCACTCCAGGTATCTTTTTTCTGAATTTACAGAACACTCTAAACAATTGTCACTGGGACAGCTCAATGCAGACCTTTTGTCCATTCAACAAGTGGACAATTGTTCATCCTGAACTTGAGCTGGTACCACTTATCCTCCCACGGTCACCATCTCCCACAGCCCAGAGGTACTAATGTTCTATAGGAACAGGTTCTGACTAAGCCCTCAGGCCTACAGTTTTTCGTAAGGGATAAAGAATAGAACACTCGGGGCTGTGGTTAATAGGAGGTGAGCAAAAAGCTTCCCAGGTCAGCTTGAAATCGAATGTATTGAGGAATATTTTCTTCAAATGTGTTCTCACAAGATACTCAGAATGTTTTCAGTGCTTCCTTATATAATAATGACAGTATGAAAGGAGCTTCCTTGGCAATCACAGTGGAAATCTTTGGTTTGGGAAGCTGACAGATCTTACACCTTAGAGATGACTATCATTTTACCCTGGCAGCTTCTAGTTCTAGGCTGCCACATTTGGCATGGCTTCTCATCACCATTTATGCACTGGTAGACACAATACATAACATTTTTTAGTCAGGCTGCTATGATGAAAAGCCTTTTCTACACTGTGATTCTGGCTGATCTCCTCTTGCCTGGGGTAATCCTAACAAATGAAGTGCTGCAGTCAGGAGTGAATGTCAGTATACACATGTTCAGAAAGGGCAAGTTTATTGCTAAAGATAACATGGAAATAATACAGTGAAGTCAGTATCTCAGTGTGGTGATGCCCCCACTATGGACTCCTGTAACTGCAGACTCAAGTACACAAAGCCTGCTATAGCCTTCTATTAATTTGTTTTCATCTGGTTTTGTAACCACTTGGCCCATGAGAATATGTGAATAGTCACAGATAGGTTTAAGATACGTTTTTCCTGTAATTCTGATGACATGGAGGGTTGTAGAGTTCAGGAGATCCCAGAAGAATCATCACAAAGGGATGAAGGTTGTTTGACCTGAGCATCTTTGATCATCTGTACACGAGGCTAGTTTGAACTGGAAACTGAGGTATAGGTAACTATAAAAGGCAGTAGGAGAGAGGGAGAAAAATCTGCTGCTTGGGATCCATGTACCTGGATTGGCCATAGTGCTGTGTAAACAACTGGAGAAATCCAGACTTCGACTATATAAATGAAGACAGCCTTTCCTGGGGAAATCTGGCCTGGCCTTCCATGGGCACAGAATGCCTTGAAGCAGCAATAGAAAGATGATAGAAAAGTCCAGTGAATAAAAAATTTAGATAGATACCTAGCACCCCAAGAATTTCTGTGATTGCACATGGGACATCAGAGGATTCGGGCAAGCTTCAAAACTGGGAAAGCTTGGGACAACTTGTAAATTGCCCTTCTGCCCTCACAAGTGGCACTGTGTCCTCTGGCCCTTCTCTGCTGTTGAGTGATGGCACTCCCACACAGTTTCCACACAAGTTGGTTGCCTGAGGAAGACTCCCACGGAAGTGAGTCCTCAAGGCCATACTGAGATAAACTGAATCCTTATCCCTTCACTATGATTCTGTCAAATTTTCAAGCAGGTACTCAGAAAAATATTTCACTGCCCTAAAGGCAGGTTCTTAATTTACTTCCTGCCCTGCACGGTGTCTCACTCTTGCTTGTGTTTTTCTCCTTATTTTGAGGGTAGGGGACTGGGTTTTTATGGTGGGCATGTTAATCGTATCCCTGGTGGTCACAAAGGAGTTTAATAAAAGGGGTGGGTGGCTGGGTTAATTATTTTTTCCATCTGTCTTAGGAGAAGAGTGTTTTAAATAAATACAGCTCTGTTGGAGCAGAGGGGTTGCAAGGGTAACGTTTTTTGTTTCTCTTCCTTTGTCACCCACCACCCTCCTTCCCACCCCCCAGTTTATTTCCTGCTGTGGAGACAAGTGACTTAATAAACTATTATTTATTTGTTAAAGATGTCTCTTTCCAGCACGAGCTTTCCTGCTGGGGAGATGAGTGTCTATAAAATATTTCCAAAGGTACCTCCTTTAAAGATTTAGTGGGTTTCCCAATAGCACACTCCAAGTCCTGCTGCTGTAAAAGTTGCTGGCTGTTTATTTTTCAACATGTCTAAGAGCCTGAGTGATGGAACAAGAGGAAAGTTTTGTTCTTCCACAATTTTTTTAATCAGCTTCTACTTTGAGTCTCAGTTCTGTACAGCAGGAGCAAACTGCCAAGCCAGCACTGAGCCCTATTTTGTTTAACAAGGCTCTGGTTTAGCTCAACTTTATACCATGCAGATTTGCTAAGCAGGATTGAGACCTTCATTTTAAACAACTTTGTGAACAGTTGCTGAGCAGAGAGGCTTGAGGTTAAATTCTGGGCCTGAAGGCACTGGGCCACAGATCTCAGCATCACAATGGCCAACTCAGTTTTTTTAATGTTTCAAGACAAGTTATTTTTTTACCACTCCAGCATCTATGGAGGAGACTGTAAATACAATAGGTTCCTGCTGCTCAGCACAGACTTTTTTTCACTATTGACACATTGATTCATTTTTAAGAGCAGACTTTCATTTCTATTTTTTTTGCTCAAAATTCAGTCTGCCACGCAAAGCGCTGTGTCCAACACCTTTCTGCTTTTCTCATAGAAGTCAGTAGAACATACTACATAAATACTGCATACTAAGGGTAGATATCCTCACAAATGGTATACAGTTTCTTCTTCAATACTTTAGAATTGGGAATTACTACTGTAGTAACCATGCAATGTGTGTAACAACCTTCATACACATACAGAATTACAGCCTGGTGGCCCAGACAAGCTTAACCTGCCAACTTCAGGAGCAATGATTCTATACAATATCAAGTCACTTGCTTTTTGTAACCTCCCTGTATTGCGTCAGGCCCAAAGCTACAGGTGAAACCCCACCTTTGGCTCCAGTTCTTCCTTGGGAGAAACCCTCAAAATTGATAGATTGGAGGTTATGAGGACACCAACCAACTCAGTGCCTCTTTTGGGTGAAAACTCCCTCCCATGTGGAGTTTTGATCCAAGTTCTGGTTGTTTGGTGCTGGTGTTGGACCTGGCACTACTTTTAAGCCTGGAGTTTTGCATATTTAGGAGCTACTTGAAGCAGGAGAGTACTCGGGAACCTTCCAAAAGCAAGGAGCTCAGTGTGGTTCTCTGCTTCCCCCAGGTGGAGGCATCTGTGCTGGCATGGCTCCGAGATGGGCACGGCCTCTGCTGAGAGCTTTCCTCAGCAGAGGGGAGAACAAGTCACTAGGGAGTCCCTGAGACAAACTGGCTGGGAGGAGGAGGCTACTGAACAGAAGTCGACTGGAGACACAAGGAAGGAGGAATTCCCAGCTTGGGAAGTAGGCAGAATAAGACTGAGATGACCAAGGTATGTGACTGGTCACTCTCTGTCCACTATTCTGGGTGAGTTGTATGTGAGACTGCCTGAAATCTTCATTGAGCAAAAATGCCATCTTGCCATCATAGGATGGGCTCAGGATTCTCTCAGTGTTTGTGCATTACTGCTGAAAGTGTTCCAGGAATATTTGTGTTCACCACCTAGCCGAACAAAGAGGGGGAGCACTAAGAAAATTTGAGAGAAGAGTTGAAACATCACTAGACAGAGGCAGACACTGACTTTAGTTCTTTTAAGGCTGGCCTTACAGTGTTGGAGCCAACAGGTAGGACTCCTATATCATCTCACATCGTGAGCCAAGCCAACTGGATTGCCTTGAGCCACAGGTCCACACCAGGCAGGTCACTCCGAATGTAGCTGCTTGGGATGTTAATTCTTTCCAATATGTGAAAAGTTGCAGAGAGGTTGCTTCTGCCCTAGGTACAAGGGGAAGGAAAGAGCCTGGAGAGGGAGCAGAAAATACTTCTGAAGTGTGACTACAGAAAAGATGCAGTGGAATCTGCTGGGAATGGCAGGGCTCAGTCCCCTGTGACGATGACCTTGTGTTGAACAGAAAGAGTGCAGAAAAAGTAGAGAAGAGAGAACTTGGAAAATGGTTCTTTTTTGACCACTCTATTGTCTAATCTCAGGAGGGCCCTGAAGAGAGATGAACCAGTGCACGGTAAGAAACCAAGAGAGTGGATGTTGGAAGCAGACTGTTAACCAGCAGTGTCTGGCAGCTGTATAAAATTCTGGAGACAGATAATTGTAATCAAGATTCAGTCCCACTGAGACAGTTATGTGAATACAAACCAGAGCACAGCCAACTGCGTGGAAAAGAAATATTTCATTCCTATATAAGACTGGAAAAAGATAGGAAAAATACGTGGAGAGACATCCTATGTACCATGAATAAAATTATTATATTATTTGAAACTTGTAAATTACAGGCGTTATTCACATCCTAACTCTGTATACATCTACTCAGAGTGGCCTTATCTGCAAGGGCCACTTAGAGTTTGTGGTTTTACTCGTTCCAGATTTGGGGGTTTTTTGCTTACACAAAACACTGGTGTGAAATCAGAGCATTCTGAAACATCCCTGGATTTAAAGCAGTGGAATCTGAAATCAGGACCCTTCCCTTAGCTTTGGCATCCCCTTTCTTATTTTGTCCTCATTTATTTCAAGTCCTGCATGTGTAATAAAGTAAGCACTTCGAGATTTGGCCCATAGCAGGAGTCATAAATTCTTTGGTTTTGAAGACGTGATCCTTCATCCACTGATGTTAATAGAGGAATTCTTATTTGATGTCATTTGGGAGGAACAGATCCCAAGGCATTTGTTCTCAGGCGTATCAAAGCAACTATTTTGTATTGAAAGTAAATTAAAATGCAATATTCCTGCATTTGCTAGGAGTGTAAATCTCGGCACCACAAATCAAATTAATTGTATATCTATGTCCAATATTTCAAATGAAACCTGTGACAGACAAGTTGTTCGATAACTGATCTTTTAAAAACATCAGAGCAAGATTATTCAAAGGATTACTTCAAACTACTTTTTAGTGGCTGAAGGACAAAATGGTCTAGATTTAAAGCCTAAGTATAGCAATTTAATTTGAAGTTTCTCTGTATTTTCTCAAGGATGCTTGAGGACAGAATGTCACCTGAATGAGCTACTCCCTACACTAACCAGAAGGTGACTGGACAATTTACATCTGTATACTTATTGAAAGGAAGGCTGAAGAACCATTTTTGTGGGTGAGTCTTGCAACAATGTTATTAAGTGGGAAAACAAGCTCTAAGAGAGAAAGAGGAGAAAAAACCATTCTGAATTGTCTCTGCTGATATCCAGCTTCAGAATAATGTGAGGATATTGAGGATAATTCTTACGGCATCATTTTTAGATCATTCCCTATTTAGTTTAGCAATACATCCCCCACCTCACTTTTTTCAGTTTTGTACAGAACATTTCTGATACTATAAATTCACTATGTAGGGTGACATCCTTATTTTAGGAAGGAATACTTCCTCTGCTTGTCATGCCAATACTTGGCTGTTTTAAGTGATTTATGTATTTTACTTGTTGTGGAAGTCTTAGTGTATTTGTGTGTATCCACATACTACAGACATACATATATAAGTAAATGAGTTTCTCTTCTGTTTTTCTGTAAAGTTTCTTTCTAGGGAAGGCAACTATTTATAGGTTTTTATAAGCTGATGGAACAGGCTTGTCAAATAGTCTTTATGAGAGAAGAAACAGGAAGATGGTTTGGTTTGCAGACAGAGGGTTATTGGGCAATTATGTTTTTTATAGAGCTGTTGTAGGACAAATCACGGGCCTGCTTTTGCCTTTGATGCTACGAGGCAGACGGCCCAATAAAGATCAGAACAAGGGAGGGCAAAGGGGGTCAGGGACAGAGCCTTCCCTTGGGGTCCCGCTTCTGCTGCTCGCCTCAGAAACCAGACACCCCTTCCAGATGCACCATAGCTCCACTGTGACCCTCCTGATGGGCTGTGCTGGGAAACTGGGAGTGCTCCAGGAAGTGTTCACCCTGCACAGCCAGCTCCAGGGTTACATGGATGCTGGGGAGAAAGCTGCCCTCTGTGGTGTCCTGGCACAGCCAGGGAGATTGTTTGCTCCCATGTCTATAAAAAACCAATGTACAAGAAACTTTGTGTGGGAGAAAACGAACTCAGCTTATGCAAAGTTGTATAACTGGCAAAACCCTCCCTGCATGTGTCCCTTTTTTGCTGTCTGTTTCCTTTTGTACTGTCTTTACTCATCTTTCAGCTGCTCTCTAACTTTTCACAATTAGGAAGAATTCTCCTTGGGGCGAGTTGTCCTATCAATTTTTATTTTGTTTCACCTTCATCTGTAGCAGTTGGTACTAAGCCTGTGAGAGAATCTTGGCTTACATAAACTACAAGTTATTTGTCTATGCCAATTCTTTTATATGTAAACAGTGTTTAGTAGAAAAGTGTGTTTATTTTGATGGTGGGGATTCATCATACGCCCGTGTCGGAGACACTGGGGAAATCTCATCTCTGGAGTGTTCCTAATCACCAAACATTTCTGCTGCCATTTAGAGATATTTCAGTTGGGCAGTTCATTCCAAATACAGAATAAATATATACATTTGGAAAAAAAAATAGTGGTTCTACATTCTACATCATTGCACATTTTACATTTTCCTCATTATTCTGAGCAGGACATGCATGATGAGAACCTGAGCTACTTCTGTTCTGCTGTATTTTCCTTTGAGACACTTCGATTAGGTAGAGATCATTTCCACATAAATGCTGTGAATAGTGTACTGGAGTTATCTTTGGGAATATCCTGCTCTGCTCTCAGGGAGTTGGTGCCTGGGATAAGTGTCAGAGCCCAGAACTGCATGGAAAGGGGCCCTGTACCTTCAATGCCCAACTGGCCAAAGCTCTAAAATAAATACATCCACAACAACACAGGTCCGCCTAGGAAAGCTTGGGGCAGTAGATCTGTTAGAACCAAATTGTTTCACAGAGTTACAATTGTGGCTCTGTTACGTGAGGCAGTTCCTGCACTGACACCTGGCACAGGCTTCCAAATTATCTATTTTGATCACTTTCATCACTTTTTCATCACAGGGAAAACCTGTGACGGACATTGGAGAGACCAGAAAGAGGGGACTAAGGCTGTTAGAATCATACACGTAGATGCAGTGCACATTATGTCAGGGAAGATGGAAGTACTCAGTGTGCAAGTAGCAGATTTTGACCCCTGACTTTCCCTGCAGAGAGTATTGACCTCCTTGCATCCTCAGGCCATCACAAAATTAGCTGTTCAGAATGAACCAAACTTAGGAAAAGAAAGGATTTATTACATACAAAAATTGACTGACAGGGTGAAAGCTCTCTGCCCTTCCAGCATGCCACCGATCTACTTTAAATACCAACAGGAAAGGGAAGAAAATGTATTGTTTAATGAAATTCACCAGTGCTTGCTGTTTGTTTGCTAAATGCTTGACCAGTTACGGAGAAAGTAGAGCACTGTCAAATTCTTATTGGAATACCAGTGAGATTAACTAGGGAATACCTAAGAGATAAAAAGATGGATCAGTTCTGCATATTACACTGCCTTTTACTGTGATGAGTTTTCCTGCTTGATAAACCTGTAAACCTTCCCTTTCCTTCACTCCCAGTCACAGTTAGGCTTTTCCAAAGATGTCTGCTGCTTGTTTTTTGAGAAGTTCTTCAAATGATTGTTGGTCTGTGGCTGTTTCCAAGTGCCTGCTACAGAACCAGAACAAGACTAGCTGGTGTTTATTGTTGTTATTGACAACTCAACATAAAAAATTAAGTCTCATTCTGCACTCTGACAGAAAGAGAGCTTTGAACCACAGCATTGGAATTGCCACCAGATTCAGAGCCCTGTATCAGGACTCTGCAGGATATACAGGATTCTAATTTCCATGCTCATAAGATTCCTCACTGCTTCAAAACCTAAGACTTTATGGAAATCTAATTAACATTTAGTGTATAGGAAAATAAAAGCTCAGGGCTCAGAAGGGCCTCCTTAACATGAACATTAGAAGTCCGAAAGTCTAGAAGATGGCTCAGTACAGGGCTTAAATCTTTCCCTCCTAGAGCTGATGAATCCATATGTAGCCCATTGGCTGAGCAGCAGGTCCCTGACAATCTGGAGAATTCCAAGAACAGTCCCTTAGGCCTCTTCCAGTAGAGTCACGGGCAAGAGCCAGACCGAAGCACCAAGCACCGTGCCCAAGACATCTTGAAGACTTAAATAACTGCACGTTCCCTGCCCTCCTCTCTGCCTCTGCCCCCCAGTCATATTTGACTCTGTAATTCACCTACCTCGGGAAATCTGCAAAATTTCACCTGTGACAGCTCTGCTGACAAACAGGGGAGATCAGAGCTTTCATCTGGGTGATGAACTGCCAGGCTGTCAGAGCAGCAGAGTATCTGTGCCGTGGTGAGACAGGTCAGGGCTGCCGCAGGGGCTCTGCAGCCTGACCTTGGGAAGACTCAGGGAGGACTGGGCTGTACCTGCTCCTGCCTCTCAGGGTCTGCAGGACAGTTGGGGCATGTGTTCCCTCACAAGGACACGGAGACAAACCAGAGACATCCCTGAGCACACACACGGCTCGGGGAATTGTCTAGGATCACACTCCATTTCTCAAATGAGGGCCTCCCACGATAGGGGATTACTTGGCAGGTAGGTTCCAGAAACTGATAGTGAGATAATTGCATGTAAAATGAGGTCTTTTCATTTGAATACCTGACTGTGAAGCCTTAGCATTATATTCCCCCCCAACTGTGAAGCCATAGCATTATATTCCCCCAGCTGTTATACAGCACAATTTGATCCACCTGAATTTTGGTACGTTTTAAAAAGCACCAAGAGTAGCAACTTGGTTTTCTGCATGACACGTCATACAGAAGAGCACTATGTGAGTATTTAAGGAATTTCTCAACATGTCCTCTTCCAGCTTCACTGGATCTGGTCTTTGAAAAGAGAAGGATCTTGTTTGGACATTTTGCTATCTACTCACAAACATGTGATCTGGGTTAGGAAAACCCTGCATCCTTGTGACCTCCTGGATCAGCCCAGCAAACTGGAACAGAAAAAGAATTTAGAAGCCCCAGTTTCATTCCCCCTTTCTGTCTGAAGTAAGCTGAACCCACATCTAATTCTCTGAGTGGCCTGAACAGTGTACTACAGTCTTTCTTGTGCCTAGGCTAAATATTTTATTTTAAAAAACAGAACAGAACTAAACCTGAGCATCAAGAACATCTCTCTGTCCTCAAATATCCAACAGCCTTGTATCAGTGCTTTAAGGAAGATGCAAGATCCAGGGTTCAGTCAAGAAGCAAATGAGGACTTTTAAGCCAGGTTAAGAGTTCCAAGGATGAAGACTTTGTCAAGCCCTCGACTTTGTTTTAACCCCTCCCTACAGCTGAAGTCTTCTGTCATCTCAACATTAATTTCTGTCAACATGTGGGGAATTTTGCTGAGAAATTTTCCTATCTTAACCCATTACAGATGCATTTTTCTGCAAACATCTTGACTGCAGGGTGGCAGTTTCCAAGCAGAGACAGAGGTAGGAAAGGTGGGTCTCAGTGCAGTGAAAGCCTGTTATGAGAACATAGTCATCTAATCCCTAATTCCTGGGGGGACTGGGTTGGTGCAAGATCACTTCAGACTTGCCTTGTTTCTTACAAGCTTTCCATTTGCATCCACTAATGACCATTGTAACAGACAGGATGCTGGGATAGATTTTGCTGTGATCTAATCTAATCTGACTCCTCTTGTGTGATCTGATAGTGGCTCCAAGACACTGTCTCTCCAGTGAGAAGATTTACAAGGTTTACCCAATTTGAGTAGTCCCCATCAGTGGAGTTAGGGAACTGTGGTGCCTGTAAGTGCTTGACAGAAGGCCAGTGACTTTGTTCATCTGAAGTGGGACTGAGAGGCCTCTCGAGGCAAGTGCCTCCGTGAAGAGCAAGTGCTATCATCGTTCCCTTCTTGCTCCCTAAATTTAAGACACTGAACTGTTAAGATCAGTTGCCTGAGGTCAGAATGTTTCTCGGTGCTATAACAGGATTCTCTTCTCCTGGGGAAAGTACCGTGTCAGACTAGTTAGTACCTCCTTGCTGCTGGCAATTTATTTCTAATGGCAGGAGCCGGAATTCCCCTTTTTCCATAGGAGACAAGGAAGACAGCAGGCTCTGGCTTTTGTTGGGTTTTCTTGCCTTTTTAAAATACTGTTTAATACTTTCTAAATGTAGTTTTGCTCATTCAACAGCACAGCTTAGTGCTTCTACACCTAAGTATGTTTTCTCCTTCCCCATTCCCTCAACTGTACCAAGAAAGTTCACAAGTGAACTGTAAGGTAGAATGTGAATGCCAGGTTAGCTGGACCAGTAGTAAAATACAAAAAACCCAGGATGCAGCAAGGTGGTGTTTGCAGAGAGAATCTATGACCAGTAGAAGGTAAATAGAGAGGGGAAGAAACCTCAGCATTGCTGGTTTGTGTCTTTAGATATCACCAAATAGCCTCAATGAACTCTTAACTGCTTAAAATTTTAGAAATAGACTCTTCAATGTATTTTGAGCCTCACTGCTGCTCTGTTGGCACAATAATACCCCTTGCAGGACTGGCAGTAAGGGCTCCGGGGCAGATTACTGCATGTGGGGCTCTCTCATCACCCAGCCTTGTCTGGAGCTCTCTGAAACTTGAGAGCAATGGGAACACAAGAGGAACACTGGAAAGTAGGAAGAATACGATTGTTGGATGGTTCTACACTAATGCTGTGGAGCAGTCCCTGGAAAGGTGGTATAGTTAAAATGGAATAATGTGAAGGTCAGTATCAAGGGCAAAGTGTAGTCTTCCATATTTCTCCTTGCATTGGCAAAGGAACAATAAAATCTGCCTGAACATTTATTAAACTTTTTTTTGTTATTTTCTTTTCTAGTCACCTCTTGAATTTAGATCTTTCAGATTTCAGATATGTCCCAGAAATTCTGCAGAATATTGAAATATCATACCTACAGCATTTGAGGAATCAAGAGAAAGTGCTTAAACTCTTCAATTACCTGTTTTTCCTCCAATCTCCCTCCTCCTTGCTAATGTAAATTACACCATATTAAACTCCCTTTTGCTGTGGGGACAAAACTAACTGCACAAGGGGAAGAGTGGGAAGGGAAAAAACGTGATATTCGTGCACTACAAAGTAAGCAGGTCCAAAAAAGTCTAAAGTTTTACAGGAAACACACAACATACCAAGTCACTTGTCCCTGCCACCTGCCTGCCCAAGGCACGAAGGGGAATCTGTGGCCACACTCAGTGTCATTTTGGGTTGTGTCACTAGACCCAGGAAATGATAAGTAGAAGAATCTTAATCTTAAGGCAGCCCTCTTTAAAAGCATCAGAGAGGGGCTTTCCTCTCTTCTTTGTAGAAAGAGCAGAAATCCCATTTCACCCTCCTGTTCAGAACTGCCTGCCTGTACCTGCTCCTCCTGCCTTTGCTGGTCTGCTGTGTGTGTTTGGAATGAAAGATTTTCCCTGCAAGCCCTGAACCTCTTCCCTGGCCTGTCAGGCTCTTATCAGCACAGGTTCCTCAGTGGGCCACAGTGATTTACTGTCCAAATAGTGCTGTTCTTTGTCAGAGATTGTGATCGAAAAGCCTTACTTTGCAGCTAATAAGAAACTCTTCCCTTTCCCTCATGTTTTTTTACCTTTCTTCAAATATTGTTTTATGAGCCCCTTGCTTGCTATCTGCCTGACACAGAAGCTGTGCCTCAGGGCATCATTTTCTCACCTCTAAGCCAGAGGGTTGTTGCTTTGATGCTGGGTTTGAAGAGCTTGGAACAACTCCACATAGGGTATGTACCCTGTCTCCCCAGGGCAGTCTGCTCAGGTGAGGATAGTAGCCTTCATAGTTCACACTGGCATTCTGGGCTTTGCTGTTTTGTTTTTCCCTGATACAAAAGGAAAAACGTTTTATAAAGGGAGAGGGCTTGACATTTATCAGATGTTTGAAAATGGCAACATGAACAGGAATGGGAAAATGCCTGTTACTCACTGAATGTTTCTAAGGTTAAACTTCAAATGCTTGGGCACTTTGTTCTTAAGAGGTCAAAGTAGCAATCAGGGAAGGGGATTCTGGGCTGCAGTATACTTCCAAAAAAATAGGAAGAGACAACTATCCTTTCACTGGTACACAACTTCAATTGCTACTTGTCAGGTTTCTTTGCAAATAAGAAAGGTGATGTTTTCTTGTTGATCCCAAGCAAGCCAGACATTCTAGTGCTTCATTTTCATTAGAAGCTTCCCTTTAATTGTGCTATTTGCTAGAAAGATCCCATTTCTCTTTCTGCCTAGGAATTCACATACTGAAAGTATGGCCATAACCTTTAAAGAAAGTCCTGTCCTGAGATGCCTTCAACCTTGTGGGAAGATTTGATAGCATGGACACTGCAAATGCTTTGTATCTTTAATTCAAGCACAAATACAAGAAGACACACTCAGTTGAGATGATATTTCAAGCACAAGGCAATGGAGATGTCCAGACTACTCACAATTCTACTCTAAATGGATTTTTTATTTTTTCTCCTTACTTTACATGGAAGCACACAAGTGTGTATTTCACTACTTATCTTCATACTGCAGAAGTGTGTATTTTACCTTATCATTTTTCTCAAATGCATGTTATTATCTTGGTGTACACCTGAATGGTGACTTGACAGCCTATCATTTTCACATGTGAGAACACATTTTGAAGTGTCTATCAAAGGAGCCTGTTCTTAGCATCAGCTCCGTCACCCTTCAGCAGGGCTGCTTATTAATCATCATTCACATAAAAAGCTGTTTCCTTTGACTGTGCAACAAACATGAGAAAAAGAAAAGGGCAAAAAGGTAAAGATGCATACATTCTTTGAGATTTAGTGAAGTGCAGTTGAAGCTTGCATGCCACCTCAAGATATTATCTTGTCAGATTCCATACATTTTAAAAATAATTCCAGAGCAATAAACAATAAGAGCTCCTAGGTCGATGCAGCACTGCAGGTAGTGACGTAAATCTGCAGGGTTTCTAAACATCCTGCAGCACTCTTTGCAAGTACAGAGGTGCTAAACCTGACATCCCCTCCAAATTCCAGCTGTAATTATTTTCTCTCCATTAATGTCTCATTGAATTTTCAATGGAGACATCATTCCTTGCTTTGTCCTGAGCTCATGTGTAACATTCCTCCATCACATTAAACGGCTGCCAATTTCTACCCTGAAGGGGGCTGCAGTTAAGGGAAGGATTAATGCTACTCCTTGTTTGACCCAAAACAAGCTTGGGTCCTTGCTGAAGCAGAAACGTGCCGCAACTATTCTATTGGATTTCTTGGTTCTTGAAAGAAAGAGCAAATGTGGACTTCACACCTGGCTTGCAGTGTGCTGGCACAAGAAAGTCAAGGGTACCCGTGTATCCTGTTTGCTGTTTAACCTGAGGCCCAGAGACTTCCCATGATCCAAAATGGGCAAATTACTGATGCAGTGTCAAACTTAACAAAACAGATCAGATTAATACCTTGCCATTTATTTTCTTCTTCAAAAGAATACTAAAGCAGTATCTACTGCAAGAAGAGATCCTTCTTACACTCTTCATGTAGCTTCTAAATTGAATTTAGAGCTTTTGGTGGTGGTGGAGGTTTGTTCCTTCAAGTCAGATTTGAATTTGTTCTGTGTATGCCAGGCATCTGTGTGATCTGCCTTGAAGTGCTCGGCATCAGTGATTTTGGTTGAGAGATAGTTCTGTTTTCATGGCTCTCAGATGTGGCATTTCTCACCCTTTCCTGAATCTGAGCAGCACTTGAGAACCAAGACTTTAATTAACAATGGCATCTCAGGCAGCTGCTGGTGGCTGCCCTCTTAGAGCCAAGTACATCTCTGGTCACACTGACAGCAGAGGGGGCAGGGGAAGAGAAAAAGAGGAGACCCGTGTGCACAAAATTGGGAACCTATCTTCTGCTTGATTTTGTTTTAGCAGTTAGAACTGAACTGTTTAGGACTGCTTAATTTTTTTTAGGTTCTTAATTGTTGAACCAGCAGTTCAGCATTTCAGTCTCCTCTGCAGTTTTCACGTTGCTCGTGTCAGAAGGGATGTCTCTCATCAGCCAAGTGCCCACTGGCACAGGCACTGAGAGTGTCCAAAATGCCAGCTGCAATTAAGCATTTCTGTTGTGAAGCCCCACAGTTTGTGCATGGTGAGAACAGCTTCCCTCCCTGAGCACAAACTGGAGCCTACCAACCTCAGCAGCAAGAAAACCACATGTCCTTCCTCAGGTTCTCACAGGATCAGACACAGGCACACAATACAGAGGCTCATGTGTAGATTAAGCAATATATGACCATTCTGTGCATCCATCCACTGCTTACAGGCAGCAGAGGTTGAGCTAACCTCAGTGCTGTCCTCAGATTTCTCCCTAAACTAATGGTCTACTATGTGACTGCTTACTTGGCAGCCTTGCTCCCTCTCTGTTACCAGTCAAATTCAGGGACAGATTTTTTTTAAATTTTAAACCCCGCTGTTACCCCAGCAGAACAAGTACAGTCAAGAAAACAGTGCATTTTTATCACTTTTGCTAATGTCACAGAGCTAACACAGGTTTCACTTTTGTCCATCGCTATGTACACAGACAATATGTGATGGTGTAGTTTAGCACCAGGCTTGGCCTATAAGTCTGAGCTGAGGGAGGCTGAGCTGCCCCTCCCATTTCAGTGTGAAGTCCTGCTCATCTGCATCTAGGCTGAGTTTGCAGAGCCAGCAGTTCAAGCTGCCATCATTTCTCTTGCAAAGACAGCACGTTTGAGCTGAAGTCTATGGAATGCAGTACAGAACAATGCTCCCTTCTCACTAGGGAGTGGCCCAAAAGGCTCTTGCTCAAATCCTCAGGGTTTATGTGGGACTCAGAGTTATCACCTCAGGTGGCTTGACCCACCTGGTTGTGACCTCCAGCTACCACAGTCCTTCATCATACACAAACAGAGGGTTTTTCTCCTTGCTGCAGAGCAAACAGGTTTAGATGGTGCAGATTTGCTTCCTTCAGGGCTGAAGGAGACAGAAGGCTGGAGCAATAAAATCCATTATATATATCATTTTGTATCTCCTTATCATGAACTCCTAAGAAGGGGAACTAAGAGGATCACTACTGAGAAAAGCACTATAATTGTAGCTCCTGAGCACCACATGGAGAAGATTGCCAAGGCAACCAATCATTCCACAGCAAGGGCAGAGGTAGTTGAGTTAAGATGAGGTTGTTACAAACCCCTGCTGTGCATAATCATATAGTAAGCAACGTTTTTAAAAGGCTCTTGTAAAAAATAGGACAGAGGGAAAAGGAACGAGAGAAATTAATTTCCTCCTATTTTTGTGCTTGTTCACTGATTGAGGTATAAGAGCAAATTATATGTGTGTCCTGCACCTGAGGACACTGGGGGCTGGCAGGGAACAGCTGCTTCCTTCAAAACAATGCAGAGCTTCTGACACATAGGGCACTGGGCTAGTTTTACCCAAAAAATATATACTTTTGTTTCTAATATATTTTTAAATACGAACAAAATCTGAACAAATGTGCTCTTCTAATACAGAAGCTTAAGTCTTGGCTGTTTGTTACTAATTGCATTCTTGGGGGATTGTTTGAAGTCAACAAGATCTTTGTGAATAGAATTTACTCCTGAAGTATGAGATTTGCAGATCAAATCTCTAAAAATTAAAAGGCTATGTCCACAGAATCCTTCCACCATCAGCAAACTCCTCTGAAGCAGATCTTTCCCTGGATTCCTCCATCCCATTACTGCAAGCTACTTATCTGAGCTGCTAGAAATCAGCTGTGTAGCAGTACAGTGATTCACATGGCTGGGTCATCAGCTGAAGCAGATAATTTTATTTTTGGTTCAAATTAACCTTTCCAGGCAGCTATTTCAGTGGTTCAGCCTGTACTGCTGCCCCACAAACAGTTAACCAGCACAACAAAGCTATGGCCAAGTCTAGGTACCCCAAGTACAAACAACTGCCAAAAAAATCTGCCGCAATACTTCAGTGAACAGCACTTGTCACTTTTCCAATTCTAGACACTGCTTTCCTCCAGTGACCTTCCACTTAAACACGGAATAATTACTGCTTCACAAATGGCTGTTTCCATTGGGTTTGCTCCTTTTTTGTTCCAAGCCATGTTCAGTTGCTGGCTCCTGCTAAATAGTTTGCAAACCAGACTGGAAGCGCTCTAGACCCACTTGTGCAGATTCCAATTTCCACAAGTTGAACTGACCCCTGTTTTCTGTAGCTGGAAGTATGTCCATCATACATGTGAGCATCAGAAGCAGGATTCACCCGAGATTGTCCTGCAGGGGTGTTCCTGTTGCATAGCTCAGCAGTAGCCATATACCAGGGAACAAAACAAAAACAGAACCTACAAAACAAAAACCCCACTATCTGTCTGTATTTGTATGACCTGAAACCAGACAGCTACAACTGGTACACTCTGAAAAATTGAACATAAAACCTTGTGGAAGAATGGATGCCAGCTGAAAAGCTGAAGCACCACAGTAGCCCATGCTGTTGTGTGAAATCTTGCCTCAGAATAGTCATGTGTAATAAATATGATACTGATCTTTGCTTTATTGGCAATTAGCAGAGGTGATTTGTATTCAGACAGGTATCTAGTGGTAGACTAACCACAGAGGTTTCCTGCAGTGTGGTCTGATTTAGTGATGTTACAGCTAAACACCAAGTAACACTTGCCCAGACCTTTCCATTATTAAAATTAGACTTCAGCTCATTCCTAAACTTGCAAGATTGAATTCTCTGTATGTTTGCCCTTCGGTGCCCCCCAAATGAAAACTGACATTCGAGGAACTGAAAAACAAATTCTTTAGTTAGCACGGGGCCCTTGAAGAAAGTGGTTTTTCCATACACCAGATAGAGATATGGATGGCTCTCTTATGTAATATTCTGAACCTATAGAAGGATGTTTGCTTGTCCTGACGTTCAAGTTCCACTTTCATATTGATGTTTTAAGCCCCTACCCCTTTAAGGGTCCTCAAAGTAATCTGCATATCTTTTCATCGACAGATTCAGCTCCTTTCCCAACCTTCACTTTAGTAGAAAAATGAGTCCCAGTTTTACTGTTATCCACTCTTGCTTTTAAAAAGTCTTTGCTGTTTTATACATCACCTGCAATACCACATCTTTCCATAAAGAATTTAGGTGTGGGGTTTGTTTGGTTTGCTGAGGAAGGATGCTTTTATGTTGAGGCAGACAACTGCAGTTGAGGGTATTTAGGTTGTGCCCACAGGGCTTCTCACAGAGCAAGCAGTGTGTGTAGCAAGTTATTACTTGACTTCTGTGATATTGCTAAAGAAGATAGGGATAATACTTCACTATTTCAAGGTGATACAAAACTAGAGTAGTGCTTGAAATCATGCTGAAACAGCCTCTTTTCCCTCAAATAGAAGGTGTAATGGAGGCAGTGGTTTGTTACTATTATGTATTTACCCAATCTCATCTGGATTTTACATGTTTTTGCCCTGTGGTTATGTCAAATAGGGAAGAATAGGGGAAATATGATTATATGCTGTGAAGTAAATTGCTCTTATTTGCTGTTTTGTCCATAAAAGCTTCCTGGAGGAGCTCAAAGGTAATTTTAGCTATGTCAAAGGGGTTTATGCACCAATGAAAGTGTTATTCTCTTCCCTGTCCTCTTTGCCACCCCAAAGTGATTTGGGTTCCCCTTCTTCTCCACCAGGTTGGGAAGGAGCCCATCTGGGGTGGCAGAGCTAAGTGAGCTACTCAGAGCTAATTTGTTCATGAGCTGCACTTGCAAATTCATCTGTGCAAGCACAAACTCAGAGCTTGGCATGACCAATCTTTGAGACACAATGGCTCTCCCTTCACTCAAAACTGACTACAGCTAAGTGCCCTTCTGGTATCACTTTGAATTACTGTGTTTGACAGAAATAATATAAACAGTATCTGTACAACAGCTCTGTGCCCACCTTGTCTTTTCTGCAGCCTTAGGAAAAGAATTGGACAGCACTAAGGTCATCCAGCTGGTGCTGCTTGGGCTCTTCTGGAACTGAGCCGTGGGTCAGTGGGCTCCTTTCTGGCAGCCTTTTGCCACCTCTGCTTTAGTCACTATGCTGTGCTTTACTCACATTTTCACACAAATTGTGCCTAAATGTGCAGGAGAAGTCTTGAACAAAGGTAGAGAAGTCCTGCCTGGTTTTCCTGGCTTTACAGTCCCAGTCCTGCTCCTGGAAGCCTGATGTACATCCCAGAGGCTTGGGCTGAGAGGACTCCTGAAGGCCTGGTGGTACAGCTTTAGTTTGGCTCAGAGAAGTCAGGAGCTTGTCAGTGCTCCTCTTGGGGCTGAACACAGCATTCCCAGTCCAGGGAGCAAAGAGTGGGAGACAAACCAAGGTGTTCTACACATCAGCACAAGGCACTTTATCCAGATTATTCCAGACAAAGAGTCTTATGTTTATGCCAGTGAAGTTTTGCCATGAAATGAGAGCCTATTTCCCTTCCCTTAGATTTGAAACAATGCAGATGCAGCTCCAGGTTATCAGGCCTGAGATGCGCAAACCTGTCTTTTTTCTCACTTCAAAGCTGTACATTCTGATGTTTCTCAGGTCAACCTTTATCTCTCCAAATACATTGTAGGAGCAAAAAAAGTTATTAAACTCTGGGGAGAAACTGGTTCCTTTCCTGCGAGACTTTGTTCACTCGAATTCCCTATGAATGTCATTGTATCTGCTGTTTGCTGAGCAGGAAATGCATTATTAAAGCAGTTTCTCCTCCATAAACTGCTTTGCATCTGACTGTTCCATTGTAAATCTCTAGCCACAAAGTCAGGCCACCTTGGGATAACCCAACATGAAATCTGACCTGATGAAAATGGTTCATGCCTCCCGGCCTGCATTGCAACCTGTGAGAAGGGCTTTTATTATTTATTCAAAACCTGTTTAAATCCCCCTTTTTCTGAAACAACCATTTTAAAAATATTAAAACACCACAGCTAAGCTGGGAGATTAAACAAGTTTAAACCTTATCATCGCAGGTGGGATATTAGTTCCAATAAAATGAGGAGGGATGGCAGGCTGCATGGTAACTGGAGCCCGTTCTACTCAGTAACTAATCACCGAGAAAGCATTTGGGGAAGGAGGGGGAGAGGGGATGAGGGACTGACACAAACAATGCACCCAGGCTCCTGGCAACCCTCTGTGTTTACCATGGTGATGCACAAAAGGAAGAATGCCACGCAGAGTAGCAGACCTGGATCTGTCCCCGTAACACTTGCCCTAGATTCAAGTGCTCTGGGAGCCTGAAAATGTGACCTTCATATATTTTTTCTGATGGATGATGCTGCAGCTGGACAACACTGCTCGAAAGCTGTCAAAAGGCTGCAGAGTATTTGCCTACATTTCTTCCATTACACATTTTTCTTTTACATCTTTAGCTATCAATGCCTCTCTTCCACATCTCCACTCTTGTACTTAGGCTTTTTTAAGAAAGCCACAGTCCTTCTGTGGGCCTTACTCATCCAGAAGTGTAAGTTCATTAAAAGTATTTTAATTAAAACCCATCAAACTCTGAAGTTTTCAGGTGAGGGATGACTATTTAAAATAATATTCTCCTCTCTTGAGAGTAGTATTTTCTAATAGGCCATTCCTGTTCTAAGGTACCATAACTTCTGTTTTCCAGTCAGGAGTAGCTTATGGGAACAACTTCAGTGTCCTACAGCTGGATCAGCCCTTCCCTTCTTTCCCCAGGCTTCAGCCCCATGATGCAGGAGGACCACAAGTGGAGGTACAGCCTGAGGAACCCCAGCAAGAGATTGGGCACTTCTCACCCTGAGACACAGATGTGCCAAACAGGAGAATCCTGCACTGCCCAGCACCACAGTAAGAAGGGTGTTTATCAGCACAGGTACTCGACCATCTGAGTGGTGAGAGAATCATTTCATGCCAAGAAAAATTACATTGGTTGCTTACAAGTTTAACCTCTTTTTTGTCACCAGCAGTGAAACCTATGAAGCTGGTCCATTTCTAGGGCATCTTTACACACACACAGACTTACAGTGGAGAGGATGCAATGTAAGAAAAAAACCAAAACAAAACAAACCGTGCAAGCAAGGTTTTAAAGGCTACATAATTGTCCTGAGGGAGGGGCAGTAATCACTCAGTGATATTTCAGTAATTCAAGTACTCCAGCCTTGAGGAGTTTTAGGAGGAAAATTCTAACACGTAAAAAAATCCACTATGATCTAAAGTAGATGAAGACAAAAGGGCTGGAAACCACAACACTACTCCTGTCCCTCACTGTTGATTCTGAAAAAAGGTTTAACCAGAAACTAACACTCCACACTCTCTCTAAAGGAGAAAACAAGTTTTGAGAGCTGGAAGCTGGGTTATTTGGGCTGGACAGCTTTCATCTGGCTATCACTGAGGAAAACTCTGAGTGTACATTAGTTTGTTTGAAACACAAACCTGTTTCTAACAGAAGAATTTGTGCTTTTACCATGTACCATCTACTTAGGCAGGCAGCATGAGCTGTATGAACCCAAATCATTAAATAGCCCTTGGCCACTGCTTAAAGTGAGACAAGTACATGTCTGAGCTATGTACTTAAATGCTTAAGGGAGGAAAAAAAGGGGGACAAAGTTAATAGAAATCTCAGAGCACTAAAAATGCAAGTGTGACTTCTAGAAGGAGAACTCCTGAGTGGTGCATCCAGAAATACTTAGGAGGAATCTGAAAATAGTAAACAGGGTGCTTTGATGGGGTCACCAGTGTGTGTGAAAGACACAAACACAGTGTTAGAGACTGATGGGGAAAACCCTCTAACCTTGCTGGGTTGTCTGAGAGCAGAGCAAGGGGGAGAACAGATGCAGAGCAGGTGTGGGATGGCCCAGCTCTCAGGTATGTTTAACACACCTGCCTGTAAGGCTGCTGCCCATGTTCCCAGCCCCTGATGATTGCATCTGCCTCTCCTTGTCATTAACACCCTTTTCTTGGTGGGAATTGTTAAAGAAACAGTTGTGAGTGAAGGAATACGCTACCAGGGAGTGAGAGACGGATTTCATGGAATTAGAGATTTCCATGAGATTCTGAGGAGTAGCACAGAAGTGAATACACGTGGGCCACAGAGCATCCAATTCCTTTTGGAGGATGGACTTTCTACTCATGATGTAGATTAGGTACTCTTCCAGCTCTCAACTCAAAAGGGTTGGAGTGGCTGCCCAGTGGTTTGGGATTGTGTGAGCATTCTTGGGTTGTCTGGGGGTTTTTTAACCTCCCTTCCTCTAAGTGTGGCCTGTGCAGTCTGGTATGTTTCCTTTTTCTGACCGTGACACAGGCAGTTCATCCACATTCAGTATTCATATATACAGTTAAATTGTATGGGAGGGATAATTATCACTTCCTATCTCAGCTACATTAGTCCTTTTCCTGTATACCAGCTTATAGTCACAGTTTGGGATATGATACAGGTTTAAAGCTTGCTGCCAAAATATTCCTGCATCAGAGATATACAGAAAACCTCTCAGCCTGATGTGTGTGGCTACATGTCCCCCCACTACATTGTCCAGCGGTGCCCAGTTTGTACTTTGCAAACACCGCAAGACCAGCCAGTGCTGAGCCTCTGTTGCACTGGCTGCCGTATTTTCAAGTACAACAAAGTGATACCTTTGATGACCACAAACAGCAAGTGCTGCATGAATGTCTTATTCAAGTCTAATGGCACTCAAGGTACCCAAAAATCAAGTTAATTATATGGTGCATGAGCTGCCCAATACTGCCTTCCACTCTCATGACACAGTCCCAGTGTTCCACAGCAACCACGTCCTCAGTGAAAGCCTCTTTAAATGTCTGCTTTAATACAAGTAAAGCAGCTCTTTATCAGATCTCTCCATATACATAATCTCAATTATTTTTTTGTCAGACCAAATCCAAAATCCCTCTGGGTTTGAACATTTATTAGGCTTCAGCACAGAGGTCACCCGTGGAAGACACCCCAGCAAGCAGCAGGTTCAGCGGCCAGCAGGGAGAGCCCCTCACCCTGAGTCCTGCTGCAGGTGAAGCGCTGACAGTGGGGTCGTGGCAATGAGATCGGCACCAGGGGCCTCAGCCTGCTGCTGCCGGGGCACCACACAGGAGGTGGCACTGGAGTCTGGTTCTGCCACCTGAGGTTGAGGTGTCCCCCCTGCCCCTTGCCCACGGCCCATGTGCCCCAGCACCGTTGGGACACAGCCCGCGTGTGCCGG
>VWZT01001554.1:252313-296756 GCA_013397055.1 Pachycephala philippinensis
AACTGGTTGGTGCAGCAAACTGGTTTGGTGCAGCACCCTGGTTGGTACAGCACCGTGGTTTGGTGCAGCACACTGGTTGGTGCAGCACCCTGGTTTGGTGCAGCACATTGGAAGGGACCTTAAAATTCATCGAGTCCCACCATGTGCCACACATGCTGCACGTTTCCAGATTTGTCACTGGGACAGAGGCCATTCCAAAAAGTCCAGCACCTAACTCAAAGGCATTTCAGCTCCACCTGCTGCTTCTGTTCATTTATGAGTAATGGGTCTTTGTCCAGTTGTCTGTTACAGATGATAAAGGCTCAGGACACACTGGTTTTATTCTTCCATATCAGTTAATTTCCTAATTGCTCAAAGAAAAACTCAGTTGATGCTGCAGTCTTTGTACTTGAATCATTCCTGGCTGTCTGGAATTTATCTGTGGTTTGGTGATTACATTTTCACAGTGTGATAGATACTTCCCTAAAATTCCATGGATCTCTCAGTTTAGGATGTTTCACTAGAGCTTTATTCTGTAATAAAGTTGGAGTTATGGGAAGACTTCTAAGAGTACCCGAAATACCTTTTTGCTTTCCTATGAAGTGCAAAATTCTTAAAAGTAGACCCTAAGTTTGAATCACAGACTGGTTTGGGTTGGAAGGGACCTTAAAATTCATCGAGTCCCACCCCCTGCCATGGGCAGGGACACCTTCCACTGTCCCAGGCTGCTCCAAGCCCTGTCCAGCCTGGCCTTGGGCACTGCCAGGGATCCAGGGGCAGCCACAGCTTCTCTGGGCACCCTGTGCCAGGGCCTCCCCACCCTCCCAGGGAACAATTCCTTCCCAATATCCCATCCATCCCTGCCCTCTGGCAGTGGGAAGCCATTCCCTGTGTCCTGTCCCTCCATCCCTTGTCCCCAGTCCCTCTCCAGCTCTCCTAGAGCCCCTTTAGGCCCTGGAAGGGGCTCTGAGGTCTCTCTGGAGCCTTCTCCTCTCCAGGTGAGCACCCCCAGCTCTCTCGGTCTTCATAAGAGAAGTTCTCTAGCTCTCTGATAATCTTCATGGCCCTCCTCTGGAATATCCAGAACAATAAAGGACTTCTGATTTTCCTCTGTTGAAGTTAAAAGTTTCCAAATAGATCAAAGGAACACATTTGTCCCATGCAGAACAACCCTAGACATTAAAAGACTCTGGTATAATGCGACTTCTACCTCTTGTATGACCTGTTGTGTAGCCCAACATAATTTCAATTATTGACATTTAAGCATGTCTTAGAATTTTGTACAGAGTGGAGGGGTCTGCACAGTGTAGGTGACAGAAAATAGTTCACCTGTGGACTGTGTTGTGCACATCCTTTAGTGGCATAAAGCTGCTAGAGGTAAATTGTGTCTGAGTTCCCTTACACACCATATTACAGTCTCTAAAAGGTGAAGGAGAATGAACTAAACCTGAGCCTGATTGTTTCTATCAGGGTTTAAAAACACAGTTCATAGAGCAGCAGATTCATTACAAATATTTTGATTGCTCCCTGAAAGAAAAACATGCAACTTTCTTCTTCGTAGGGGAACTGAAAGGAGTGGTTTGTTGACTTCTTTTTGATGCTTTGAAATCTGTAATTCAGTGCACTTGTGAAATGTTGGATGATGGTGTTTGAAATATTTGCAACCCAAAGCAAGTAAATCCACCTAGGCCAGAGCATTGGCTACCTCACACAGCCAAAGTGAGCAGTCATTTCTCAGCTGGGATCCACAGCTGAGAGGTGTTTTGGGGCAACTGCACTTTAGCTTGAACTGTATTCAGCTCTTGGCTGAATTTAAAGACATTTTGAGGGCATTTCTTTCTCCACAGCAGCAGATCCTTTTCTAGCACTGCTTTTCTGCCCTAGCTGGTGTCGCTGAGATCCCCTGGCTTGGACCTGCCGTGGCCCTTAAACCCCACGTTCCTGCTTTGGTCTGGTTGCAATGCTGAGCTGAGATCAGCCCTCTCTCCTTCGGCTGAGAACAGCAGAGGCTGGAAGCAGCTGGGTGAACTTTACCAGTTTGGTTGCAGTTCTTTGCTCTGATGCTGCTGCTCCTCCAGCAGCAGCTCCCTCCGCAGCACCCGGCCGGACACGGGCTCAGCCCTGAGGAAACAGCTCCCCTGGCAGCGTGCCTGTGGCTGGGGCTTCACTCTGACATGCCATAGCCTCACACATTGCTGGGGAGGTGTTGGAAAGGCACCGCAGCCTCTCTCCGAGCGGTGCTCTTTAAACTTTCTACTGATTAGGGGCCTTTTAGCACTCAGCTGCCTTTTCCTAATGGATTTTGCCTTTTCATTGAGACTATTTTTTTTTTGCAGGCGTTGCCAAAGTAAACAGTGACGGATGGCTATTTGGAAAGCAGGAGAGAGAAGAAAGGGACAGAGAATCAGGACGGGTCTAAATGTGTCCAGACAAGCACTATACATCAGCTGATATGTGCTGAGGGCCAAGTGCTGCCAGAGTTAAAATCTCTGGGAAAAGGAGTCCATTTGTTGAGAGACAGGCACAACAGATACAACTGCGAGCTCTTCTCTTGGATCAAAGATGCCATGCCTGAATTCTTGAGCCTTTAGGGGGAGCAGGGTGTAAGCTTGGCATTAATCAGCCCCCTTCTGATTTATTTCCAAAGTCTTGAAGTCAGAGGAGGTGTTTGAGTAATTCCAACCTTACAGAGTTCAAGCATATCAATCCTTCACTTCTCTGAAGCAGATAATTTAGCCTTCAGCCAGCTCGCTGTGTGGGAACCTATCAGGCAGTGTCCTAAATGAAACTCCCTTCCTCTGTGCTGTTCCGGTCAGTGGAAATCACACATCTCTGCAGGTCCAGGCCAACAAAGAAAACTGGGTACAGTGGCTCTGGCCCCGGCTGGATCAGTGTGCCTGGGCACTTTTGGGTAGGCCCTGGGTGCACCACAGAAGTGTTTTAGGGATGTGATACATTTATGACCTGCCTTTTTTATCAGGCTCTGAAAAAAGTTATTCTAGACTTTACAGTTCCTTCTCTGCTTCCTTGACACAAAGTACGAGGGGAACAAAGCAGACCTTTTTGTAGGAGTATCTTCTTTCCCAGTCCCATCTCCACACTGATTTGCTTTTTAGTTCATCCATCTGCTGGATGTCTGCTCTTCTTCCTCCTCAGATTAGCTGCAAGACTTTTCCCCTTCAGCTGGGACTTGCTCATTGCTGGAAGCTTCAGCTTTGTTTCATCTTGCAAAGCAGTGAGGGTTCACCTGGCTCCTTGTGGTCAGAGATGAGCATAATTCATGGACAGAGCTTGGGCTACTGACAGCTAGACCTGATCAGATGTCTCAAGTGTTTAGGACTCCTGCAGCCTCCTCTCCCCACAGCAGAGTCACCAGAATGTCCAGGGGCAGGCTCTCATGTGACTTTGATCCATGCCAGGGATGGATTCCAGATGGATACTTCCCCAGCGCTGGCCTACAGGCATGTTTCACACAGCATTGATGGGGTGTTAACGATGCTAAAATTTCAGCCAAGCTCCTCCGACATGCTGGGTTGGGAATGAGGAGAGGAGTTCTTTAATAAAAACCTGATGTAGACCTGGCAGTTTTACCTGTAGTGCAGCCAGAGGAGCCATCAGAGCACCTGGAAGAGGGAAGTGAAGGTGCAGCCCCTGCCTGTTACCGACCGACTGAAGCACCGGCGGGTCTCGGCATTTCCCAAGCCTCTGGCTGCAGTCGGGGCCTGGGATGAAGCCATTTTTTGGAAGGTGCCAAGTGGTGTGCAAGTGGTGACTTGGTCCTGTGGGATCTGGAGGGGGTTTGCCACCAGGAGCTGCGAGGTGGCTCAGGGCAGGGGGAGCTGAGGGGAGGATCAGGCACATCCCCACGGAGCTGAGGCTGCAGCCCTGCCTCCAGCTCCCCACGGGGCCTGCGGTGCCCTGGGGCACACACGCAGCTCAGGCAGTCCTGGGAAGGGGCTCAGGGGCTGCTCTCCCCTGCCCTCAAGTCCTGCCCGATTCCTGGGGTGGGGACATGCCACAAGCAGAACGGAGCTGAGCCATTGGGCTGGGCCTGGGCTGCCTGAGTGGCATTACCACACTCCTGCTGGGGTCATTTCTGGCTCAGACATCCCACTTCTTTTTTCCTGAAGTGCATGATCCTGATCTGTATCCTAGTTTAGAGCCCACTCCACATCTACGTGTTTGGCATAATTTTTAATTTTTTTGTATGTGTGTCTTAATATGAATTCCTTCTGATATTTTATTGGCCAGTTCCACAACATTCTGGGATCTTTCTGTAAGTCTTTGCAGAAGATTTTTGTTTTCATTGTCCTTAATAATTTTGCGTCATCTTGACTAAAGTCTGCAAACTAATGCTCTGCCTTCTGCTGCCTGAGAGCCTTAAAGTGAACCAGAGCTCCAGACAGTGAGCCAGTGGCATTGATCGTTACACAGACAAGGAGCAGCAAAGCCAACAGTTTGCCCAAAATCCCCCATCAGTTTGGGCAGCTTTAGAGTTTTGATCTTTCCTCTGCCCTCAATCCCTTTAGCGTGCCTTCCTTACTTGCTTATTAAACCTGGAGCTGTTCTGATTAACTGCACGGTAAATAACTGCCAAGCCATTGCTCAGGAGGCTGAAGGGGTGGGCAGCAGTTGCACAGAAACCTGGAACAGCAGCAGTTCCATTCCATGAGTGCTGGCCTCGGGCACACCGGGGTTATGCATTAACACTGGGTGCCAGTGCCCCTCACTGCACAGGCACCCGGGGCTGCCCTCAGCAAGTGTCCAAAGGAACAGGGAACGGGTGGAGGAGCCCAGAGCTGAGTGTTGCACATGGAACAGAGGTCACCCCAAGTCCCCCTGGTGATCAGGAATCTGTAGACCACAGCACAGTGTTTGTGCTTCCTGGGTGGGCAGGGGACTCATCCAAGTCACCTAAAGAACTTTAGGAAAGCAGAGAGATTCTGGGAAAATGAGTATCTACATCTCTCGGCTTCTGACTTAAATTGTGCAGGGAGGGAAGGTTATGTGTTGTGAAAAGGGATGTTCACTTGTGTGGGATATTTCTTTTAAATAAAAGCAACATTTCACTAGTGAAAAGGCCAAACATCAAAAAACAAGTCAGCAACACGAAGTGCAAAGAGAAGGGCAAACAAGTGATGATGAGGGGAATCTCCACAGCAAAGGAAGGGTGTCCTCTGCTCTCTATTGCCATAGAAGCCACAGGGCCCTTGGTGGTGTGAGTTGTTTTCCAGTTGGGCTCCCTGTTGTTTACGGCTAAAGTCACCCTGAGACCAGGCTTGGGCCCGTGCAGGTCCCCTTGCTGTCCCCTGCCCATCCCCTTGCTGTCCCCTACCCGTCCCTTTGCTGTCCCCTTGCTGTCCCCTGCCCATCCCCTTGCTGTCCCTGCCCGTCCCCTTGCTGTCCCTGCCTGTCCCTTTGCTGTCCCCTGCCCTTCCCTTTGCTGTCCCCTGCCCGTCCCTTTGCTGTCCCCCGCCCGTCCCTTTGCTGTCCCTGCCCGTCCCCTTGCTGTCCCCTGCCCATCCCCTTGCTGTCCCTGCCCGTCCCCTTGCTGTCCCTGCCTGTCCCTTTGCTGTCCCCTGCCCTTCCCTTTGCTGTCCCCTGCCCGTCCCTTTGCTGTCCCCCGCCCGTCCCTTTGCTGTCCCTGCCCGTCCCCTTGCTGTCCCCTGCCCATCCCCTTGCTGTCCCTGCCCGTCCCCTTGCTGTCCCTGCCTGTCCCTTTGCTGTCCCCTGCCCTTCCCTTTGCTGTCCCCCGCCTGTCCCCTTGCTGTCCCTGCCCGTCCCTGGACCCCTGGGCAGTGCAGCAGCGTGTGCCATTGCAGCAGAGCCCTTCCCCACCTCCAGCTTAACAGGGGACAGAAACCCAAGGGCAATTCCTTGTAAGTGCAGTGTTGCTGAAGCCAGGAGCCCCGAGAGCCGCTCACAGCTCCGTTCTTTAGCACTTCCATGGGCCATTACCCTGCTGGGATTCAGAGCCCCCTGCCCTGCCGTGCGCACCCTGCCCCATCACCTGCCTCTCCCGGCCTGCCTTTTCCCCAGGCACTAATGAAATTACCACCGAGACTGATTACAAGTGGGGTGGAACTTTGACCAATGAACCCACACCTGCTCGCGTGGTTGACCTTTAATGATCCAGCTCTGTAACTGTGCAGTTTAATTTGGTTTTTTAAAGCCCGGTCTAGGCAGAAGCTGGAGTTTCATTTGCCATCAAAACATGACCCCTGCTGGAGGACCGAGGATGTGACTTCCAGTGATTCATACGGACAGCTCTGCACGGAGAATGGCACAGATGTGATTAATGTGACATGTTACAGCTGTCACTGGCTGCAGGAAAGCACGGACAACTAAAACAAGGTTGGCTTAAAAAGACAAAGTATTTACCCAACTGAAAAGGTAAAAAAAGTTTTTCTACTTACTGTTTTTTGGTTGGTTGGTCGTAGTTTTGTTTTCATTTTTGGGTTTTCTGCATCCGTGGGATTGCGTTTTACAGAATGGCAGGAACCAGTGAGCTTTTTCTGCAGTGCTCTGTGTGTGTGTAATCCTTTTTTAATGGGAGTTCTGGATATCGGATCTGTTGGCAGAAAGTTCTCCAAACACTCGCAGTAGCAGCAGTGCATTTGAGGATGTAGTTTGTTCCTAGGTTTATACCAGCCTGACATTTTCCCAATGGCAAAATATTTAAATAAAAACAAAGCGAGTGTCAGGCTGGTAGGAGTTTTTTAAACATATGTCTAATTTAGTGTGTAAGGAAAATAAATTCCACTTGTGAAGGCCCTAGGCCTGCCCTGGTTGCCACGTGGGCTGCAGCAGTTCCCTGCTGGCCTGGCTGTGTCTTTTAAAAGGGCCCAGCTGGAGTGAGCATCAGTGCCTGGGGAGCAGCTGATGTTGCTGGGTAGATGACAAAGGTCCTGCAGGAGCAGGTATTGCTGAAATGAAACATCTGTCCCACAGCAAAAGGTGTGTGTGTGGTGGGAGAGAACCCACATTCCTGGGATGTGAAGGTAGAGGGGGTGGCTGGGTACCAGGGGTTGGCTAAGAACTGGAAAAAGAGCTTTGGGGATGGAGAAGGTGTTGACAGCAGAGGCTGCTGTAGTGTCCTCAGAGCCAGGTGAGGGTAGCAGTGGAATTGGATCAGGCCCTGTGGAGCAACCAGAGGGAGCCAGTGAATTCCAGCAGGAGTTGCAGCACCACAAAAGATGCTCCTGTAGAAAGAGTCCCCAGCAGTGCCATGTCCTGCTGCTTTGCTGCAGAGGGGCCCTGGTGCTGAGCTGGTTTCTAACTGTGATTCTGAAAGGTTTCAGCAAGAAGCCCCTACAGGGAAGAGCTGATGTTTGTCAGCTAAAGGAGCACGTGCTGTGTGCTTTTGGCCTGTGCCAGCCGTGCTGGATGTGCCTGTCCATGGCTGCAGGGGCTGGCGGGGCCTGGTGGGGCAGCAGAGCAGAGCTGCCCATACAAAAGGGCTCAGGCTGGAGCCTGCCCTGCCCAGAGCAGAGCTCCCATGGGATCCCAGCACTGACAGCTCAGGGCAGCCTGAATTCCCAGCTGAATTCCCCTCACAAAACCAGGGCCATCTTCTTCCTGGCCCCTGCAGAGTATTTCAGGTTCCAAAGGGCCCTGCAGTTCCCATATCCCATGGGATGCCCTGTGGGATTGCTCCTTTGATACCCAGTAGGGCAACAGCCAGTGAAGCACAAACCAGGGGCTGCCCACAGAAACCTTTGTCCAAGGGTTAAGGTTCAGTGAAAATAGGGAAGTGGAAGCTGCGTAATTTTATAAATCCTGCTTTGTTGTCAAAGACCAAAGACTTCCTGTTTGGGGATCCAGGGCTGTTTCCATTTCCACTGTAAATGGTGAGAGACTGCCCATAAACCTCATGTTTACTTCACAATTTCTGGTGCTTTCTGCATGTGCTGAAACAGCTTTCAGGTGGCCATGACATTTTGTCAAAAATAGAGATGGCAGTTGGGAAAGGAAAAGTAGTTTAATGTCAGCCTAATCTTTAAAAGCATTTTCTTTATTGGAGTTAAAGAGCTGAGTCCATCACCACAGTGCTGTACACATTTGTTGTAGATGTTCCATTATTGTTACAAATAAACTGAGATTTCAGTGTTTTCATTCAGCTCTTCCTTACAGTCCTCATGGAACGGGATATTTAATTGGTAGGTTCTGTCTGTGAAGCCAATGAATCAGCCACGAAGTAATCTCCATGGAACAAGTATTGCTCTGCAGTAATTCCAGGTACTTCCAGCTCTCACAGGGGAAGACCAAAGTGTAACTGTTCTGTACAAACATGGACAAGGTAACTGAACAGTGTCACTTAGTAGCATAATTTACAGTAGTACAGTGAACTAAAAGATACAAGCTTCAAAGTTTTAAAAAACGGTAAAATCTTAGGGACTATTTTTGTAACTATCTACATTCAGAAATAAGATGCACCAAAATTCAAGTGGACCAGAATCAGCAGCTACTGAGGAAATCCCAAATGGCCATTAGAGAGCCATGGAAAGGAGTGGCAGTTCCTCCAGCCAGTCACTGGAGCTGTCACTGGATGCTCATGTGGGCTCCAGCTGTCATGGAAAAGCAGTTCTTCGAGGATACTTTGTAAGGGAGTGAGCCACAAACATCAGCTGTGAAACATTTGGGGTCTGCAGAAACTCCCCCATCCCCTTCTGCCAGCCAGCTCTGCTGTAACAGGGGCTGTCCCTGCATTGTGGGATGGCACAGCTGGCTCCAGCCCCCACATTCCGGGATGGCACAGCTGGCTCCATCCCTCACATCCCAGGATGGCACAGCTGGATCCCTCCCTCACATCCTGGCAGGGCACAGCTGGCTCCAAACCCCTCATCCTGGGATGGCACAGCTGGCTCCATCCCTCACATCCCAGGATGGCACAGCTGGCAGCATCCCTCACATCCTGGCAGGGCACAGCTGGCTCCAAACCCCTCATCCTGGGATGGCACAGCTGGCTCCATCCCCCACATCCCAGCATGGCACAGCTGGCTCCCTCCCTCACATCCTGCCCTGGCACNGCACAGCTGGCTCCATCCCCCACATCCTGGCATGGCACAGCTGGATCCCCCCCACATCCCGGGATGGCACAGCTGGCTCCAGCCCCCACAGCCTGGCATGGCACAGCTGGCTCCAACCCGCTCACACATCCTGGCATGGCACAGCTGTTCATTTCATGTCATTTTGGCAGGTCTGTGTTTGGGAATGACTCTGCTAAACCCAGAGTGTCTCGCTCTGGAGACACCTCCTGGGGTCCAGCAGTCCAACCCAGCCCTGCCCACAGCACCTACCATTGGCACAGAATTAACAATTGGCACAGACTCCCAGAGTATCCTGAGCTGGGAGGGACCCACGAGGATGATGGAGCCCAGCTCCTGGGGGTTTGCAGCTCCCCTGGGCAGCCTGAGGCCATGGCTCTGGTCCCTCACCCGGGGCTGTGCTGCCCTGCCCTGGCCCTGGGCAGGGAGAGGGGCCAGCCCTGCCCTGCTGTGCCCTGGGCAGGGAGAGGGGCCAGCCCTGCCCTGCCCTGGCCCTGGGCAGGGAGAGGGGCCAGCCCTGCCCTGCCCTGGCCCTGGGCAGGGAGAGGGGCCAGCCCTGCCCTGCTGTGCCCTGGGCAGGGAGAGGGGCCAGCCCTGCCCTGCCCTGCCCCTGGCAGCTGCTGCTGGACACTCACCTGCTGCACCTGGAGACGTTCACCCACCACAGACGGAGCCCTGGGTTTGGAGCTGCCTGTGGAAAGCAGCCCCTGCTCCCGTGGCACTGGGTGATGCCAGGCTGCTCCCAGCCACCCCTCTGGCAGGATTTTCCATCCTTGGCATCAGTGACACCCAATTTCCCCTCACAACAGCCGTGGCTTGAAACGTTTCTTTTCAGTTCCTTTCACATCCCCGGATCTGCACCTTGCAATTCCTTCCCTGGGAATGCCAAAAGCTCAGAGTTCGATACAAGAATAAAACTCCACCATCAGTTTCAGTAATTCAATAATTTATTCATCTAAAAAAGTGTGTAAAAGTATATAGCTCTCATCCACAAGGTATATATGAATGACATTTAAAATGGAGGTCTTTTATTATTATTGTTTCTTTTTATCAAAGTCTTTTTTAGTGTATTGTACCAGCGATATACTGTAGATTTAAAATGAACTTCACATTTTTTTTTGTTTTCTTTCAAATTGTCGGCTATATATAAAAGAAGCTCACTGCAAAATGCTCAGAGAAAAAAAAAAAAGAAAACAAAAAGAAATTCAGAACTCCCCAGAAATGTACAGCTTTTACATTTAAAAAAGGTTCTGAAATATACATACAAGCATGCTGGACATTCCCCACCCTCCCGCTCCCTTTAGCTCAAACAACTGTAATAATAATTCTGATTTAGGCATGATTTTCCAAAGTTAGAAATAAAAAAAAAATAAAATAACTTTCTTCACTCTGTAGGAAAGCCAGGGCTTGTACATTTCAGATTAATTCAGTAAAAAACTCACAAGTAAAATAATGCATATTTAAGGGAAATATTATACAGAACTTTTCACACTGAAGTACATAAGATTTTTCTTTAAAATCTATTGCCATTCATTTATTTTGCACAAAAACGTATAAATATGTCACCAGCTTCTCTTAACTTAAAAAAATTAAATAAAAGACACCAGATGAAAACTACTCCTTGCTGCCCTTTTTTTAATTTCTAATTTTTGCTTAGAACCAGGTTTGTGGGGAAGAAACGCCCCTGGATAAAAACGGCCCATTTAAAAACAATAAGCAAAATAATAATCCAAAGTTCAGATGAATCCTGGGAACAAATAAGCCCCAAATGGTAAAAGATTACAAATGTCTACTTTACATTTTTTTCCTCCCCAAGTTAAATTTTTTTTATACAAGTTTACAATCTTCATCTTTTTATGCTCTTCAAAAGGCCTTGAGAATTTTCTTTTCTGATTAAGAAAAAATAGTACTGCAATATTTTTAAAGTCAATTTTACACTGTACACATTAGATACAAATGGTTCGATATCAGATTTTTTTTAACCTATACATTGCAAAGAAGACACCCACACGGAGGGGTGGAGCAAGGAAGGAAATAATCCATTTACAGGTTCCTCCCCTGCCTTCACCTTCTCATTACACAAGCAATTCTTTTTTTTTTCTTTTATTATTTTATATAATTTGTTTTAAATGTTACATTATCTCAAGAAAAATACTTTTTAAAATCATAGAATTTCATTTTTTTTAACCAGAACATGAAAGTCTTTTGGAAGAACTCTAAACTTGGTAGTTTTTCTCCAGAGCCAGGGGAGGGGTCACCCAGCCTGACCCAAGTGCCCGACCCCGGCCCCTCCTGCTGCCCAGTGCACCCCCAGAAGCGAGGGATGGGGCTGGAATAGGAACCCCTTGGAGCCTGGAATGAAGGAGTCATAAAAATACTTCAATTAGCCATTAACCTTCCCAATGGCGATCATTTCTAAACAAAGTAACTTTGCCACCACAGTGGTGTAACTTCAAGTACTAATTTAATGATATAATTTTTAAAAATTATTTCTTTGAAATAATATTCCTATAGTCAGAAAAAATACACCAGATTTGTGACTGATTTAGTGTAAACAAAAACCATATTTTTGGATATGTACATGGACGAGTCTGCCCAGGATTAAAGGGCGACTTGGCTTTCAGTAAATACTTTTCTAGCGTCACTAAATTTACTGGAAATATATTTCAATCATAGCTCTACAATAGATTAATTTACCACTTTCCACCTGCCCTGACATTGGGCTTTAAAGTATTTTTCCTCCCTACCTCCCTCTCACTCTTCTCCCTTAGGTAGTGTTATCCTTCATTAAACACTGGCCATTGCTTACTTGAACCAGGCTAAACGCAGGGGAGAATTCCTTAAAATACAAGATATCCTTACCAGAACACGCTTCCCTTCCCAGCCTTTGATTGTTACGAGCTTCACTTTTGATTTCCAGGTCAGAAGAGTGAGAGGTTTGTAGATAAATAACCCTACAGTGGAACGGAGCTGGATTTTTAAGGTATTTCTACTGTTCCTGGTCCTTTATAATTTAATCCCTCCCCTCCCCAAACCTAAAAATAAATAAAGTATCTCCAGACCATTCATATCTACATGGACAGGTAACAAATGCATGCATTCATCCCAATCCACTCTGACAGGAACCCCAGGTAGACAGAAAACTCCAATATTTATACGAGACTACGACTGTGTGGTTTTGTGTTTGTGGTTTTTTCCTCCTGCAAAGTCCCGGTTCACAACGATCAAACGACGAAACACCTGAACTGGTCACTACAAGGTGGTTTTTACTCGCAGGGCTGACACTGCTCGTGGGTCTTTATCAGTTCCTAATGCAAAAAGATCCTGTAGTCTTCCTTAAAAAAATAAAATATTAAAAAAAATAATCACACTGACCAGTAGTTACTGAGCCACCAAACTAACACTGGCTTGAGGTTACTCTGTGTTCACTGTTCTTGGATGTTCCCAGATTTTGGATTGAAGCTGCCAGAGATGTTAATGGGTAGTTTAGTTTTGAACACTGCAGAATTCACATGTGCTTTTGGAGGAACAGAAGCACGGCACAGGACTGGTCTGAAGAGAAGCAAACGGAGCTCTTGGCGGGTCGTGGCACGTTCCCGGGCGGAGGGGAGAAGCAGCCAGCAGAACAAGGGCCCGTGTGTGTCCTACAGGATGTTCATGATGGCGTTGTAGAGCTGGGTGAGCACCACGAAGTGCACGGGCAGGCAGGAGCTGCGGTCCTGCGTGGCCGGGTTACACGTGAGCCAGGACAGGGCGTTGTACTGCTCCAGCACGAACCTGCAGGGCAGGGGAGAGCCATCACAGCCTGCCCGGGGAGCTCTGTGAAAGCACCTCCTGGAGCTGCACCCTGCCAGGGCTGCTGTGTGCTGGCACAGCAGGAACCCCACTGAAAGCAGGAGGGTTTAGGTTTGCTATGTCTGAGCTGTTTGCATGGAGGCCCTCCCAAACACACAGACTCTGCACTCACAGTGGTTCAGATGCCACTGCAGCCAAAGCCTTGGGGATTGAACACCTCTGCCTCCACTCTGTGCCAGTATTTGCTCACACTGTTCTGTGATCCTGTATCTAATTGCAATTTCTCATCTTGCAACTTGTGTCTGTTGCATCTCATCCCTTCCCTGCCCACTGCATTCTCCTTGTACTCAATGCCTGGGACACTGAGAGAGCTCAGTCCTCCAAGAGGATGCAAATTCAGATCTAGAACAACACACCCCCAATTTCCTTAGATTAGACATTGCTGTTCCCTCTGGTGCCTGTTTGTTCCCAGGGGTGTCCCACCCTGTGCTCCCATCACACAGACCTGTGTTCAGTCCCCACAGGGGGGATGGAGGCAAATGGGCCTCACATCATCCTGAACAACACAACACAGCACACCACACCCTCCATGCATTCAGGAACAGTGGCTCCTTTATATCCCAATCCTAGCACAGTGGTATCAGGGAATGCTTTTATCTCCTCCAAATCCATTAGGTTTGGTGAATAAAGATAATGAGTGGCACAGCCCAGATTAGATCCCAGGGGAACAGAGCAGTCTGGGGGGGGCAAACCAAGGTGTCCCCTGGCAAGGCTGAGCTGTTCTGAGTTTCCTTGGCATCACTGTGCACAGCAGAGTGAAACGCACAGAATTGCCCCTCAAAGCCCTGCTCTGGCAGCTGGAGGAGGAGATGCCCTGAGACACAGGTAGGGCACAGCAGAGCTGAAAACCACTGATATAAATAATTGTGACAGGTTGGAAAGGTTCCTCTGAAACCTCCGAGCTCAGTCCCCACATGTTTAGGGCAGAAATGAAAACCTCAAGGGTGTTACCTCAAGACATCTGATGTAGTTTTAGAGTCGAGGGGGTGAGGAACTCGCTGAGAATTTCTGGCAGGTAGAAGCTCGTCTGTCTGCGCTACAGAGATGTGGTGATGGAGAGAGGCCTGTGCAGAGGGAAAGAGCAAAAATGAACTCCTCATACAACAGGTAGTGCTAAAGATTCCCAAGAGACAGATCTGTGCTGAATCACCTCAGGACAGCATGGGAAGTTGGCAATTCCGTGTTGAACCCACCATGGCCATGTGTATTTCCAAATTAATGGTGACATTTTTGAATAAACCGACTGCAGTTCTGGAGTGGGAGGTGTCAGGTTCACTCTGACACCACAGACTCCAACTGCAGCTTTTACAGGCATGGAAACAGCAATGGATAGTGAGTGCTCCATGAGGAGCATGACAGACCTTCAGGAAGAGGGGACACTGGTTCTGTGCCTGGGGACAGGAGGACCAGAACCACTGCGGGAGGTTCTCCGCTTTGGCAGTTGACACGAAGTATCCCAGAGCCAGAGGCTGCTGCTTCAGCTCTTCGGGGGCTTCCCTGGAGAGGAGACGTTCCCCTTGGCTCTGTGGAGAGGGAAAAGGCAGCTCTGAGGGTTTGTGTCAATACAGCCCACCCCTGGAACGGTGACTTTGTTTGCTAATTACTGTCCTGTGACAAATGAGCCCCCCTTTAGACAGTCAGGAATCTCAGTCAAAGTTATCCTGCCTTTTTCCCCTGTAGTTGGGTTCTCCAGGCTTATGTTTCCAAAGCACTGCAGATTCCCAAACAGCTGGGAGAGCAGTTCACTTCATCCATAAATGTCAGTAGATTTAAAAAAAAAGGAAAAGATTCCAGTGCACAGAAAGCAGCTCAATCACAAGTCCCTCCCTGCCAATCCCTTCCAGCGGGCCTGGACAGGAATCCAAGGCAGGGAAGGAGCCTGGAGCAGGCAGCACTGGGAGCCCGGCACACGGGGCCAGTGCCCAGCCATCAATTATTGCCCTGACCCCGGGCCCACGGGGGGACGATCACACACTGCTGCTCTGCTAAGGCCAAACATTACACTGCAATTACCAGGCCTGGCTTAATGGTTAATGGGAATTACTCGGGTTCAGCTGGAAGGGGCTTGGCCGGGGCTCCAGGCTCAGGCCATGAACCTCCCAGGGCTGCTCCCAGCGGATGCAGCTCCACTGAGAGCAAGCTCTGCACACAGCTGGGACAGAACAGGGATCGCTGAGTGAACCGGGCAGAGAGAGAGTGAGGAGCTGTGATTTATGGCTGCAGGGTTTGGCAGCAGAGTTTAGAAGTTTTCATTTGCCCACACACCAGTTTGGAGTAACTGGGACAGCAATGGGCTGTTATCGAGCCTTTGATGGGACAGCTGCACAATCCACACAAGGTGGTTGTGCACTGAGCTCACAAAATGCAGGATTAGCATTTCTGTGGCTGAGGCAGGAGGCATTTCTCCCTCACTGACTGTATTAAAGCTGCCACTGAGGCATTTTGGCAGAGGTTGAAGGAAAACACAGGCAGGACTTTCTCCTTCCAGGGGTGAAACCACTACCATTTAGTCAGTCATGTTCAGGAGTGAGAATTCTGGTCTTGAGACATCTCATTGACGTGTCAAAAATGGTATAAAAGTTACCCTGTTTCTCTCATAAAATACTGTGTGATTTAGTAAAGAACTAATATGCTACTGCTTTAAACTTACTACTTTTAGAACAAAACTTCACAGGAAATTATGAAGCATAAAACTTCTACCTAATTGTGATGGAAACCATTTTAAGAGAACAGCTCAGTCTTACACAATTAAATGTAGGGGTGAAAGAGTTCCATCAAACCTGATCCAAGCTATGCCAATTCAAAAAAATAACTTGAATTACCAAAAATAATTTGCATTTTAAGTAATCACTGATGTTGGAACTGACTTTATAAAAGCCACTTCAAACAAAAATAACTCCCAAACGCTGTGTGCTCTGGGCTAAATATTCCTAAGAAAACAACATTTGCATAACCATCCAGCACCTGCGGAGTTTCCATGGGCAGGGTTTCATCACTGGGAGAATTCTCTCCCTCTTGCCTCCCTGAAATCCACAGAAACGGGGCTGTCACAGCTTCCTTTCTCTCAAAGACTTGTCACTTTTGCCAGGGACATTCCGTAGGATTTTCCAGGAAAGAATGGATGAGTACAGATCAAATCTATGCATGGCCATCAGCTATGGCTGTGCCACACAAAAATAAAGCTGCTCTCTCTCCTCTCTCCCCCTCAATTATCCACCAGCAATTAACTTGGAAGGTGCAAACAGTCAGTGCAGACACACCTTCTCCAGCAGTATTTAACCTTCAACTTTAACCTAATTTTTGCTTGGTTTTCACTTAATTATATGTAAGAATCTACAGGAAAAAAGAGATCTTGCTGGAGGATTTGGGTCTTTCTTTGTATTTTGTTGTAAGCAGTGTGTGGCCTGTGGTGCTGCAGCCTTACCCTACTGTGATGATAGTGAGATCCCACTCCAGTGCCAGATGGTGATCCAGGGGAAGGAACTGGGGAGGAATTTGGTGAAGAGTGAAGATTCCCTGTTATCAAAATTCTAATGTCATTGTCCATGTCATCTGGGAATGGGAGGTCAAACATGTCATCTGAAAAGGAAAAGAAAGGAAAATAATTTCCAACGTGCTCTACTCTTTTCTTTTCTCCAAGAAATTTTTGTAATTTATTACCATTCCTTTTAATTTATTATCATTCCCTTTTTTCTTTTACATACTCCCAAGACAGATAAAAGCAGAGATAAACACTTTACTGTTTAATCCCCCTTAGAACCTTTAACTACAACCACACAGACTTGAAAGGGAGAGTTGGCAGGCAGCTGTTGGGATAATGAGTTTTAGCAGTGGCCACACAGTGAACAGAATTCCTGTTGTAGCAGCTCCATAAAATCCAGACTGAACTTTGTAACAGAACAGCTGACAGCTCTGTGCACTTGTCCCAGAGACCCCTACCAAACACCTGGAACCATCACACACAGCTCCATGTGCTGCTGCCTCAGGGGCTGCTCCTCAGGCTCCCAGAGCTGCACACCAGCTCCAGACTGGGAGCAGCCCTGGCAGCCCCAGGGACACTGCCCCGGAACCTGAGAGGGCAGCAGGGCCCCGCTCACAGCCAGGCACTCGTGATCCTGTCAAACACTGCACCAGGATCCCCAACAATGCAGCTTTCATAACCACTTTCACCTCAGGAGTTCCACACAGCTCGTTAGCATAATTGGCTGCATTAATTTGGTTTATGTTAATATGTGGGGAGGGAGGGCTAAAGATACAGGGAAGATGTGTTTGCCTTGTGCATTCCACTACTCATCATCTGCACACAGGTTACAATACCCTGAGTAAGTTATGGGAGGGGAGGATAAGGCACCATCAACACAGAGCCAAAATTACAACATCACAATACAGTTTAGAGGGGTTTTTCTTATCCAGATTTCTCAGCAGGCAAAGAAATCCAAGTGTATAATGACATTTAAAGTACATTTTAGTGGGTAGACCGGGACAGTGGGAGCTGTCTGAACTGCATTAACTAGAATTGCAACCAAATTTATACTAAAACACAAAGCCCTAAATAGAAACCAAGCATCCTACATGTAATAAGTAACAATTTCTCTTGAAAAAGAGGAATTCACTGTGTATAAAATGGAAAAGGATGTGTGTCCTAAACTAATTTCACCTGAAGCCCCAGTATTGAAACAGGCAGGTGCTTGTTTTCCTTCATCTCCCAAAGAGAACCTCTGGACTGCCAGGGCAGTGATTTAACTGAAGTTTATTAACTTGTGTCCTACAGCCTCAGTAAACAAACCAGAGCTAATGTCATGCTCTGCTTGGCCCCCAGAGCAGAAATGAGCTGGCTAATGGCATAGGAAGCAGCTTAATCATTAAATAGAGCAGAGTTAGGAAAATTAAATTTAACACCATTTTGGAAAAGGCCATTCTTGTACCTGACTCTAATTAACATCTGCAGCACCAACGGGCAGGTTAATGCAGGTTAATGTTTGTCGTGCTCGGGAGGGATCCCGGGGCCTCCTGGGACAGGGATTGAGAGGGGCAACTTCCCTTCAGAGGCCCTGGGACATTCCAGGAGGGACAGATCAAAGCCTTCAAAGCAGTGGCCTGCCTTCCTCTCCAGCCCAACTGCCCTCCTCATTAACACAGCCACTGTGCGTGTTCGTGGTCACTCTTGGTTTAAATTGCTCTGCACTCATTTCAAGGAGCTGGGACAAAGCAGGAAAATGCTTATTTGATACAAAGCATGAACCAGAGTCTTGCTGACTCAAACTGCAGGTTCAGTGTAAAAGCACTCTGGGGGCATCAGGAAGTCCCAGGCTGGGATATTTTCCCTACTCTACCACAAGTGCCTCCTTCCTGTCAGCTCTGCACACAGCAGGGCACGATGTGCAGCACGCCTGGAACACGCAGGCTGCCCTGACCCAGTCCCAGTGGGACACAGCACGTTCTGCTCTGTGCCACCTGGTGCACTCCTGCTCCGTGCCCCTTTGGGAACAAAGCAGCCAGGCTCAGGGAAAGCACAGGGTGTGCCCCTGTAGCTAAAGCCCTGCACGGTTCCCGGGCTGGGCTGCTGTGGGTCTGTGCAGAACCCCGGCCCCTCAGGGGTTTATTCCCACCCAGCTCAGCTCTGCTGACACCCTGGAAAGGCCCCGAGGAGTCTCCCCTCACTCACCGTTGGTGGGGCTGAAGCCATCCTCGTTGGGGTAGTTTGCAGGTGCCACCTGGATGGTGGCAGAGGTGGGGAACACCAGGATGTGTGTGCAGGAGGCGTCCTGGGGGGTGTTGAGCTGGGACGACTGCAGGTTCAGCGCCGTGCTGCGCCCGAACACCGAGCCCATGGTCACCGCGTCTGGGGACAGAGACGGGGCACAGGGTCACTGCATCGCCTCCCCAACAGGGGCTCTGTGGCCAGGGACACCTCTGCCCACCCCCTGCTCTGCACACTCACACACACGGCTGAAGGGCCTTATCTCCAAAAGATTGAATTGCTGCAAGAGCTTGACATTAAGATCAAGACCAGCCCCACCTCTCCTGTCATTCTGCTGCCCCTTCATCAAATATTTACTTGTTAAATGAGCACGTTAAATTGATTTTTCACACACGTCTCTGTAGAATTATGAAATACATCCCACTTTGGTCGATATGAACACAAACATAAAAATAAAGCCACAGAATAATAAAGCTTCTCTCTCCTCCTCCTCTATTCTCAATTATCTACCAACAATTAACTTGGAAGGTGTCAATAGTCAATGCAGAGACACCTTTTCCGGCAGTATTTAACCAGCACCTTCAATTTTAACCTAATTTTTTATTGGTGTTGACCTAATTATGTGTCAGGATCTAAAGGAAAAAAGATTCTGTTGAAAGATTTGGGTCTTTCTTTGTGTTTTACTGTGATATGATAAAAGCCCCATTTGCCATCTGTTTTCTCACATTACAAAATCTCTGCTTTGAAAATATTCAACATGATAAGTAATTTTCAAGCTCAATTAATTCTGCTCCATGTATTAGTCTTCTCTTTCTAAACTTAAAAAACCCCAGCGTGGTTTGTAAGGGTATGTTAAGGATGTGTCACCACATACGTTAAAATGTACTTGCTTAGGTAAAAACAAAGGGCTCAACATTTAATTTTATTTCAGCTTAAGCCCATGGACTGCTGCTTGTAGGTGAACTCTCTAAATAACTTCAGCATGTGGGAAGACAAGAGGGCTTATTCTTATTCCCATTTCCACAGGCTCCTACTCGTTCCCACTGCAGCCTCCTCTGTGCACAAGGGTGTCTGTGACACCACTTCCAGCCCATGGCAACTGGGCTGCCTGAGCCCACAGCCTCCCCAAGGAACAGATCAGCACTTTGGCAGTGGCCCACAGCCTCCCTCCCTCAGGAGCCTGCCCTCCCCATGGAGCATCTCTCCATGGTATTTCAGGGAATTCTTCTGGCTGAACCTATTTTGTGCCACACGCAGCCACGCTAGTCAAGTTCTTCACAGAAATCCCAAAATTATTGTGCCTAAGTGTGAAATGTGATAAAAGAGTTTCACTGGCATTGCCATAGTTGGCTAAAACATACCTGGCATCACCACGAAGGATCCCTGTGGCTCCATGGCAACGAGGCAGGCACTGAGGATGGAGGGGGAATCGGCTGCGGAGATGCCGCACATGCGGCAAACCTCCTTGAGCTGTTTGCTGATTGTCTGCAGGGAGCACTCCCCGAGCAGGATACTCCAGTCTGCAAGGGAAAAGCACCGTGGGAGGACAGAGCTGATGCAGAGCTGGCACAGCCAGCACTCGCCTGGAAACAGCAAAACATTCCCAACACTTGGCATTTCCCTAATCCCAAACTCTCCAGGACTGACTGCTGTGCACACGAGGGGTCTGGCCCCGCAAACTGGGTGCTCGAGGAGCTCCTGTGGAATGTTTTATCCCATGACAGTCTGTTGGCTTTCCTTTGTTCAATACTTTTTTTTCCAAGACCTTTTTGTTTGTTTAGTGATGTTTAAGTTGAGGAATCACAACGGAATCCCGTCTCTTTTTCCTGTGTCAGGATACCTTTGTTCAGAACTTTATCTAACACGTGACAAGGCCCCCGACTTCCCTCGGAAGGACACTGCAAATCCTGCACAGTGCGAGGGGGTAACATCAAACCCAGGGCACAAAAAAGGAAAGCGTTTATGGAAACCAATACAGGAATTCAGTGCCAGGGTGGGCCTGCAGCCAGCTCTCCTGTAATCCATGCTGTCACGGCCCAGGAAATTCCAGTTTGGAGGATCCTGGTGATTTCTCTGCCAGGTACTTTACACTCAGATCCACCTGGTCAGGTGGGCATCAGTGGCAAGACAATGATGGGGACACAGGGATAGAAAGGGCTTCAGCAGCTCTGGTGTGGATATCTAGCTTCCCATCCATGTTTGCCCTCACTAAACTCTGTCAAAATAAACAACAGAATCCTGCCTGTAACAGAATTTGGTACATCATGTTTACCTTTTGTAAGGTCATGGTTTTAGGAAGCAGAGACAGGACTTGGGAAGGTTAAGGCAAATTCACCCCATCTCATGTTACTGTGTGATGGCAGAGTGCACCCTCAGCAAGTCTGCAGGTGATGCAAAACTGTGAGGAATGGCTGAGTCCCCATCCCTGGAAGTGTTCAAAAGCTGTGTGGATGTGGCACTTGGGGACATGGATCAGTGGTGGCCTCAGCAGTGCTGGGGAACAGTTCGACTTAATGAGCTCAAAGGGCTTTTCCAACGTAAACAATTCTGTGGTTCTGTGATTATCACACTCAGTTTTTTAGTCTGGAAGGTCTGTGATCAGTTCTGAGCCATCCTGCCTTGCACCCTGTCCCTGTCCCCACTGCACACCCTGGGAGTGGCAGCCCTGCCAAGTGCACACCTTTCAGCTCCCCGTGGCCCAGCCGGCCCAGGCGCCCGATGACGACTCTCCAGGGCAGGGATGTCATCTGCACAATGCCAATGCACCACTCCCAGAGCTTCTGCAGCCCGATCTTCCGTGCAGACAGCTTGCTCCTCCTTGACCTGCAGGGGAAGGGATTGAAAACAAGAGTGAGAGGAGAATCAAGGAAATATTCAGATTTCTGTTCTCCCTAATTATGTCACTGCATACTCTCTACAGGAGTTCTGGACAGTCCCTAACCTACCTTTTACTACTACTAAGAAAAACTGTGTGTCTGCTTTCAATACTGCAGTGCCATCAACTGCTGAGCAACACACCAGGTGTTCCTCAAGGCAGGATTTGTAAGCAATGTAAGCAAAACAGCTGTAACACAAACATAACTCCATCACTTCTCCCTGTGCAGATACGAAATTCTACAAGTGCCAACTGCAATGCTCTCTCTGTAACACCAGCACAATCTCCCGAGCAGGAAAGGGGACAGAAGGGGTGTGCACGGAGCTGGTGACACGATGGGAGAAGCCCAGGGCAGTGAGTACCTGCTGGGCAGGTCGATGTTGACAATGCAGGTCTCCAGCAGCTCCCCGTGCAGGTCGGTGCAGGACGCCAGGAGCCAGCGCTGGTCGTGGGACAGGCAGTACCCGACAAAGAGCACGTTGTATTTCTGACTGGCCTCTCCAAACGTCTCTCCCAGCTCTGTCTGCTTGTCTTTGATGGGGGCCAGGATGAAAGGAGGTGAGTACAGCTGGATTGGGCTGGGCCTCTGCAACAGAGTCAGCACAGCCATCAGCAGATAGATCAGAAACAACTGAACACAAGAACACACACACACTGGCAGTGAGTACAGAGACAGGCAAGCTTGAAACAATGAGTAAATTCAAAGCATTCCTACTCAGGAGGGAGATTGGGAAAAGGGGGTTATAGACAATTCACTGCTGCCAGTTGAAGCTGATGCACTTCAAACCTTATCTAAGGATTTCTTTTTATGTACAGGTAACCCAGGGTATGAAAGCAGTGTTTGGACCAGTCTCTGACACAGGCAGGAGTTAAAACCCCCTCAGCTGTCAAAATCCTCCTGTCCCTTTATCATCTTTAGGCCCTTGGCTGCATTTGCTCCAGTGCATCTGAGTTTCTTGTTCTGAGGAGCCCAGAAGGGAGGAGGACAGGCACCTCCCTGGCTGTGCTGCCAGCACCTTCCCAAGGCAGCCTAACTGCTGCTCCCTGGGAGCATCCATCATGTCCAACAGGACCTCCAGATCTTCTGCAAAGCTGCTTCCCACATGGGCACCCCAAACCCATCTTTGCCTTGGAACTCCTCTCTGGAGAACAAACAGGAGGGGCCTCACCAGATGTGTTCCATAATTAAAAAATGGTCAGGGCATTTTCTTAATTCTTCAGCAAAGTTTGGGAGTCTGCAGTGCAGACTGAGAGCAAACATGTGTAAAATGCAATAAACAGAGATTAATTAAATGCAATAGGTAAATGCCAACAGGTCTGGGTTATGGTGATTTTGCAAGTAGGTTTTTAAGCCCTCCCAAGCAGTTCTTTATGCCAAGGTAAGTGTTTGAGTGTTTCGTTGATCCATGAGATCTAAATAAAATATTCATTGTTTTCTTTCCAAGAATGCAAAACATTCATAGAAAGTAGGATGGATTATTCTTCCTTTGAAATCCCTGAAATTCCAGCATCAGGGCTTTCAAATTTACAGTTTAAAACAGATAAAAGATAAGCCCATCGAAGAGGGGGATTTCTCCATTACCTCAGGGAATTAATATAACATCTGCAATTAGGCACAGGAACTTATTGCATATATATGCATATGTATGTGAATAGAAATAAAGGTTGGATTTAAACTCTGGCTGGAGCACTATAGACTGAAACCACAAAATGACTCAGAATCCCAAGTAACGATGTTCATTTTCTCTTCTTTCACACTGATCTTTAGCCTTTATGACTCAAAACCAGAAGCTTAAAATGTTTTGAAAGCAAGTTAGTATGATGTTTTTCTTACTATTTTCTATTCCCTATTAGCTTGCGTTTTCCCTTTATATCATCATTGTCTTCTATACCTTAAAAAAAATCCCCCAACAAGTATTTTCTCTACTCTTTCTCTTCAATATTTGAGGAAAGTGGCTACAGTTTATTAACAGACTTTGATTTTCTTGCCACCAGTACCAACCTCAGGATTTTTGAGGGTCATCTCAATGCTGGCAGCTGGCCCAAAGCCCGTGAGGGACTTGATGTGGATCTGTGTGGGCAGGGGCCTCCTGCACTGGCAGTACACGGAGAACGCCAGAGACTTCAAGTGCTGAATGTAGAAAACCTGTTCATCCTTCATTGTCTGCAGCATGTACTGGCAAGGCACAATCTGTGGAATTCAGACACACAATAGAACAGGGCTGAGAGGCTTCCAGGAGCTGCTCATTACCATCAAACCAGACCCACACGCTCATTAGTCACTGAACACCCAGCACACTCTGGGATGCTCCACGATTTGCATCCCTTGGCAGGAGTGGCTGCAGGAGCCAGGGACTGCATTCCCTGGGACAAAACTGCTTCCAGCACAACCAGAGACAACTTTAATCCATAAACCCAAACACCTGTATTCAAACACCCTGACATTTTTTAGAACTGTTTTTCTGACCAACATCTTCACTTGCAGGTGGCCTGAACCACACAATCCCTGAATGTTGTGTTCAGGCAGGTTTGGCTCCATGGCTCGTGGTCAGGGTTGGGAATTGTTTGCTGTCCTTGTGGGAACTGGCACCATGGTGTCATCCTACAGAGGGGTGTAGAGGGCCCAATTAAGGTTCTGTTGCAATGATGTGTGTGGTTGTTTCCCCTTTTCAATTTAGTACCCACTGGAAGCTCGGCAGCCTCAGCTGCTGCTCAGTTTTTTTTGTTTCAAGAAGTCGTGGGAAGGAGCCCACAAGAATTCACAGGTTCAGCCAGCAAGAACCAGAGCTACAGGGAGTTTTGCCTGTGAGATGAGTTTCGGGGTTAAGACCCAACTGCACAACAAGAGCAGGAAGGAAAAGTGGCATAACACTCCTTCAGAAGGAAACAAAGCATGACAAAAATCTGGTTTTCAGATCAAATCCGTTTTAAAATTAGAATTAAATCCCTGTAACCTCACTGGTTTTATCTACTGGTTTTATTGTACAAGTCCCACATGTGGCTGTCTTGCCTTTTACAGTGAGATCTTTGGAGCAGAAGCTGTCAACACAAAACATTTCTGTTGTAGCCAACACTACAAGACCCAAAGAGGTTCTTTCAACAAATATTTTCAGTAGTAACGAAACTTAAATGTCACAAAACTTTTACTACTTTATGGTTCTCGCTTGAACCAGCAGAACTTTGGCAGCACGTTCTGCTTACTAAACGTGCCCGTGTGTTTTTAAAAGCCAGCTTTACCCAAGGACTTCAGGAGCTGGGCTTTCCCCTCTGTCCAGGGATGGCAATAAAGCTGCACACATTTGGGTTTGATTTATTTTGAAGTAACTGCATGTTGTGTGTGCTGTGTACAGTGCTGGAAATGGATCACGTTTCCCTTGACTTGGAGAAAATTGCTGTTTGACTTCAACTGGCAAAATGTGTTTTGAGGAACAACCAGTGGATGTGGAAACAAACAGTGCTGAGAGGAAGGGTCAGGGTGCTACAGCCTCGGGTCCAATGGCAGTGCAGAGCTTACACCGTGCTCGTGTTTTAGACACCGTGGTGTCAGTGGCTGCTTTGGTTTTAGAGTCTCCAGGTCTGGATCAATCAGTTGCCTGCAGCCCACCATGATACGATGCTGTGGATCTGATTTTCAGTTCATCCCCAAGCCTGAAATGTTTTGGTGACAGTTTCCTCCATCCTTTCAGGGGACAATGAGGTCAAAACTATCAAAACCAGCAAACGTTTTCCATGCCCAACTTCAGACACCACAAGAACTTCCAATTTTAATTTTTTTTTAAATAATTTGAAATACCTTTAAACCAAGGTGAGCACACATGAACAAGGTGCACAGAAATCCTTCCCACACTGTCCCTGCCTGTGCCCTCTGGCCTCCCATTCCCCCCATGTTTATTGAGGCTCAGTCTGTGTGACAGAGGAGGCCTGGCAAAATGCAGCCAGCCTGGGCAAGAGGCCAGGAGCTGCCTCTGGCTGCACAAATTCAATTCTTCAGCAATTCCATAGTAAGTAACTGTTTTTATATGCCAAGTTACATGGTAAATTATTTCTAAGAAGCAGATAATAACAATACAATTGTTATATTATACATTAAATGTCTGGTTTCACATACTTCTTTTGGATTAAATAGTATAAATCACAGAAATATAAACAGCAAACAACTCAACAAGTAAAGTAATCAAAGGGGCAACTGGCCAGTTTTGGCAATGGCAACTTGAGTTGCAACTTAAATAACTGAAATGCCTCTCCAGGAAGCATGGAGCAGACAGGATTGCTGGGACCATGGGACAGATTTGATGCAGGGACTCTGTGGCTGCTCTAATTAATTTCCTCATCAAAACAAACTCAAGGTGTTGTTTTAATACACAGACTTGTACTGTCAACAAAATAATTTGTAAATAACACCTCAATTTTATGCATTATCTCCCATTTATCTCTTGTAGCACAGTGTCCATATCACAGGTGTGCTGTGACAGAGGGACTCGCTGTGAGGGAACAGAGGAAGGCAGAATTACCTGGAGAATGAAAGAATTCCTCATATTCTCAGGCAAGTTGTCCAACATTTCTGTGTAGCATCTCATGAGGCTCAGGAGCCAGAAGTTGGTGGAGGCAGACTCCTCGTCGGCAGTGTAGGTGAAGGGGTCCACCATGTAGATGACCACGGCGGGGGGGTAGGCGTTGCTGTCCGCAGCGTCCGGCTCCGTGGGGATCCCGATGCGCTCCCGCTCCGACGCGCTGCGGGCAGAGCTCAGGGTGAGTGCTGCCCGTGCCTGGGCCAGGCTCAGCCAGGGGAAGGAAAGCATGAGCAATTCTCACAGCCAGGAGCAAAACTAAAACCCAGGAGGCCAGGGACTGAGATGAGCTGTGCTCACAGCGGCTCCCAATCCGAAATAGCTGGGGTTAATCAGGCACTAAAGGTACCACACGGTCTAACGGCATCCCACTGAATGCAATCAGACCAGATTATGCCGGAAGAATATGGAAAAGCTGCCTACTATTAGCTCTGTGTGTTTTCATGTAGGTGTATGTCTGGGTTTTGGTGCAGTTAAGGGTTTGCTTTTGGGAGAGGTGGAAGCAGGAATTCAGAAGTGCCAAAGCAATTCATGGAGCCTGGAATCCTGCTCAGGTCCAGAGAAGGCTCCACTGGTAACAGAAGGAGCGACTGAACATTTCTTACTTGGTAAAATGCTCCTCCTGTGCCTCAGCCTGAAGAGAGAGGCTCAACATCTGTAAGTGATCAAAGCAGCTCAGGCTCTGTCAGAAGCCCCTGCAGCTGCTCACAGGGTGTTTTGCACAGATCAGGGAACAGATGTCTCAAGGACAAGCCCAGCTACAGCAGGATGTGGGCTTTTCCCTCTCTGTAACACACATCAGGACTATCAGCAATGTGCATTATTGTGAGAGTAATGAAAAACATGCTGCCCCAGGAAGTTACTTACATACAATGCTAAAAAACTTTTTCTTAATTTTTATGTGATGGATGGCTATTCATAATGAAGTCTTTTAAAAAGTTGTGCTGCCTAAATTTATTTTAAAGTAACAGAACTACAATTGTGTCTCCTGACCTCACAGTGTGCCTGCTTGCAAAACAACACCTGCAATGCAAGGAAAGTAGGAAAAAAAAAATCCATGGCTTGCATTTTGCATCTGTTAATGTTGCAGGTGTGATGGAGCAAGGGGCACTCAGCTCCGTGGGGTACCTGCAGTGCCAAGCCACAGGTGTGGCACAGGACCTGACACACCCCACGTGCTCCTGGTGCTGCAGGGGCAGGCCAGCTGGAGGGTCCTAAGGCAGCTCCACATCCACACAGCTGAATCAGGCTGGGATTCTCGTGCTGAAAAAGGGGAGGGGTGGCTTTTCCAGCTCCCCTTTGTCAGGGACTGCTTCACACAGGAGCAGGCCCTACCCCACTCGCACCTACTGGGTTGTGCCTGTCAGAGGGGGCTCCCCTGGGAAGGGTTTCGCTCAGGCCCAGGACAGGGGGTTACCGAGCAGCACTGCGAGCCGCGTGAGCGCTTCCCTTACCCTTCCTGTCCCTCCTGCTGCTGCTGCGGTAGGCTGGGGCCCGGCTCGGTGTCCGCCCCGGGGCCCGCGCTGCCCTGCGAGCGCTCGGCCGAGCCTCCCGCGGCGCCGCTGCTCTGGCCCGAGCCGGCGTTGCCGCTGAAGCCCGGCGTGGAGGAGGAGGTGCCCATCTGGCTGGCGCCGGGCGTGGCAGAGGACGCGGACAGCTGCGGCACCGAGGAGCCCGAGGAGGAGGCGCTGCCGGCCGGGAGGCTCGTGGTGCCCGCGCTGGGCGTGGAGCTGAAGGAGCTGCCCGGGGCTGGGGCCCCGGCCGCGGCCGAGAGACATGAGGAGGAGCCGGAGGGAGCGGGGCCCGAGCTCCCGGGAGCTGCCTGCGGCTGGCTCGGGGCCGGCGTTTGGTACTTGGGGGGCAGCAGGAGGCTGCTGTCCAGCTGCAGGGTGGCCAAGTAAGGTGCTGGAATGGCACGGAAAGAGGGATTAATGACAGATCAAAGGAACCTGCATCAACCTGCAACTCGGACGACATTCCCTGCACTTTTACAACATTGTAAGAGTATACAAATGCTAAGAGAATGGAATCTCCATGACCAATGTTTGCTTTGGAATCCCTTCCTCAGGGTTTCAGTTCAAACTGATACGATCAATTGTCTTTAAAACCAGGGCTGACTTTGCAGGGCTTCGTGACTTGAAGCTGGTACTGACACGTTTCTGATCTCTGGCCAGACCGTGTGGCAATAACAGCATTGTGCAGTGCTCAGCTCTGCAATCTCTGACAGGTTATCTCTGTCAGGCTGGAAACCTTAGAGTCATTTATATCTGAGCTACAATCATGGCAAACTTTAATGTAGTTATTTCTGCTGTGAGATACCACAGTGATAAATGAGCATTTATTATTTATTTGCTCTCTGAGGTGGTAAATCACCAGCAGGGAAGTTCCCAGTGCTGTCGCTGCCAGATGCCTCAGGTGTGAACTGAGCAGCCCAGCTCCTCACCTGGCTGTGCACATGCTGCCTCTTTCTGCAGGGAAGCCTGAGGTACTTCAGTAGTGTTGTAATAATTTCTCCCCTTGCCATAATTCCTGTGTCTCGTGCTAAGATCCCAGTTCTCAGTCACATACACAATAAATGTTGACTCTGGAGCCGTGCTGGGAGGAAACAACCATGTCTGTCCCCAGATGAAATCTGCAGGGACTCAGCCAGGAGCAGTCAGCTGATCCTGCCCCAGCAGGATCCAGCCCTTGCACACTCTCGGGCTCTACACCCCCTCACCAAACGAGGGCTCCTGATGTTGGTGTAACACAGAACAAGGAGGGCGGAGTGCCATAACAAACACAACCAGACCGATCTGTTAAAAGTGTCATGGTTTCAGGGGGGACAAACGCCCCCATGAGGTCCAGAGGAGAAGGTGCCTTCAGGGCCCTGTGGTTCCAAGGATCCACACAGAGCAGACTGAGGCCCCAGGCACCAAGGATCCCAGCACTTTCTCTTCTCCCCGTGTTAACTCCTTGCCTGTGCAGAGTCCCAGTGAGCTCCCCTCTCCTATAAACACACCTTACACTGCAGGGCACCGTGACACAGCTCTGTCACACAGCTGTGAAGGACACGTGTCAGCAGCAATAAACCAGATCCAGGGGCACCTTCAGTCTTGTGTGGAACACCTGCCCCATCCCTAGAAGTGGTCAGGGCCAGATCACGGAGCACTTGGAACAACCTGGTCCAAGGTGTCCCAGGGGTGGAACAGGATGAGTTTTATGGTCCCTTCCAACCCAAAGCAGTTTGTGATTTGGTGATCTTTGTGCTACACAAACACCTTATACCAAACTGATTTTCTAAAAAGGTAAGAATTGGCTTTTGAATCTCTGATGTGACCCTATGAGTGACAGACAACACAACTTTCTGAAGCAGGCAAATTTAACACGGAAGGATTAAAAAATTAAGATAAAACCTTGTAATACCTTTTTACTTTTTAAACAGCTCATAATCTGCACCTTTAGAAACCCCCCCCGTGGCTTTGCACGTGCCCCCCATGGCCCCAAGCTGTCACTCACCGAGGTGATGGCGGCAGACCTGCGCGTAGAGCTTGAGCCTGGAATGATTGTCGCAGTCCTCGGAGCCCCAGGGCTGGCTGAACCACTCGCTCACCAGCTCGTCCGTCAGCTTCTGCGCCACGCTCTTGCCCACCCGCATGATCCCGTCCCGCAGCACTTTGCAGATGGGCTTGTGCTGCCCAAGCCTGCACATCTGCCAGGGGAGGGAAGGACAAACAGCCATAAGGAGATGCCAGCCACCCCAGGAAGTTACAGAGACTGCTTTGTGGCCTAAGCCCCTCATTCTCAGCACACAGCTGGGGCTTCTTAATAAATATCTTTAAAAACGGGCTACATTTATCTGTTAGCTTGAACTGCACTCACAGCAAAACTAAGGTTACGAAGGAATCTGACATATTGGGGAGTACATGCTAAAGAAATAAATGCCTTTATCCCCAGCCTAGCAACTGTGAGAAAGCAACAGCTTCTTTAACGTGCTCCTTGCTCTTTAGGCTTGGTTGGGCCATCACTGGGAGGCTGCAGCTCTGCTAATGCCACTGCTGCCTCCTCTGTGAAATGAATGTATACTGGCAACAAACACCCCAAAATGCCCACAGAATCCCAGTGTCACTCAGACAGCATTCTTGGACTCTGAAAGTGCAGAAAGCCTTCAAAATGAAAAAAAACCCTTCTTCAAACAGTTGTTACTTTAAACCCCATGCCCAGTGGACATGCACTGGAGCAGCAATGACACTTAAGAAGCAATAATTCAGTGTGGTCCCTCTTTCCAACCTCGTATACAGCACTCAAGTCCCTGAAGAAAGTTTTGGCTCCGTCGAGCAAGGCCTCGTTTTCCGGACACACCACGATGTAGGCAACGTCCCGATGGCCCCCGTAGGGGTCCAGCAGGAGCCTCTCCCAGAAGGGCAGGGAGAATGGAGAGATTGTCAGGAAGTCCTTGTCATAGCCCACCAGCAGCGTCGGGATCGGGAGAGGCTCGGGAGATTCCTCAGAGCCTTCACAGGGAAAAAACAAAGAAAAAGATATTAAAATACCTGGTTTAACTGCAGCGGGTCTCTGAGGGCCCAGGATGTGGGCTCTTTTACAGGAATACAGAAATCACTCATCCCTTGCTGTGCTGAGTGTCCTACAGGTTTATCATGGAGTGGAAACGGTTATCGAGGGTGTGTCATGCCTGATAAACCATGTGCTACCAGCCTTTCTTCTTGCAAAAGGTATTTAATAAAGGAGAGGGAAGATTTATATCGTACTTAAGAAATGTCATATAATCAAAGTTGTTGGCCAAAGTGGAGGGAGCTGATCCAAGCACCACTTAAACTTTCCTAGAAAGCTGCAATAAAACATCTCCCAGTGTACTCCAAGCACATGTACTGCCCTTCCCGAGGCTTCATCTCCTGCTTTTCCTTTGTCATATCCATAACCACAGCCCAGGAGATCCTGTTCAATCACAAGTAATAACAGGAACACACAAAATCTGACCTTACAGCTCTTCATCCACCTCCACCTGGTTGTGCAAAATTACCGATGCTTAGAGAAATTCATTCCCAGGTATATAATACTACACAAAGTTATTATAATTCTAAAAATTGCCTCCTGCCCCTCTCTATAGGATGTGCTCCGAGCACTGCTGTCCCCACGGAGAGGATTATTATCCAGTGTAACAGGGTGTCTCCCAGATACTGCCTCAGTAGAAGAAATATTGCTGAAAATGTCAAGCTAAAATATACCCAGTAGTTCCTGCAGAATATAATTCAACTTTATTAAAAAGCCAGCATCCAGTAAAATTCACTGACTTTCCATCAAAGGCTCTGCTCTGCACTCTATGGGAATTCTGGTGTTATTCTCTGGTAACAATTGGCAAATCCGAACTCTTCAAGTTACAAATGCTGGAAAAATTATTAGAAGTGCTCCTGGTGGGGCACAACAGCCTTAGACAGGAACTGGAGTTACCCCCATTGTCCCAGCCCCAAGGAAAGCAGCAATATATCAAATACCAATAGAGAGCAAAGCATGGTGGAGCTGTAGGAAAAAAATTGAACCAGACTGCACTGGTTAAGCCTGAAATAAATTGCAGGCAAGAAATACAGATTGAAACATCAGTCGTTATTCCGCAAACGTGCACAGACAAAACCTGGGTTGTACTTCGCATTTTCCAGAAGTGGCACTTACAGCCAGGAGATACTGAAACTGAAACTTCTCATTAAGACTACGGGAACCTCTGTGGACAAAGCATTCCCAGTTTTTGTGGATTTGCAGAGCTCACACAGCCCCTGTTCCCATTAGGATGTGGCTGATTTCAGCAGCTCCCTCCGCTCCCATTATGTCTGTACCAGCTTGCTTTCATCTGAGCCAGCCCCCCATTCAGGTGGGGGGGCTGAGCCTCACCCCACAGTTTCTGCTCCCTGTAAATGTTCATCACCTGGAGGGGTAAAACCTCCACCAGGGTGTCACAAAGGCGATTTGAGGCACTTCAAAGCTCTGTGAAGAGCCCTGCCATGACCCCAAGCTGTACGAACAGCCCCCTCCTAACATATTTCCAGGAGAAAGTGCCCATTTCTAGGAAGCTGCACCCTGACTTGGCCCAGAGCCCAGTGTAGGTACCGTAGGTCCCCCGTCCTGCCATCTTATGGAACTGCTGCCAGGTGAGGGGTCCCTGCACGTGCTGGATGTTCTCCCAGGTCCTCCCCGTCCGCTTCTTCTGGATGGCGTCCTGGAGGAAGGGCTGCAGGGAGAGCAGCATGCGCACCACGTCCTGGGAGGAGAGCATGCTGATGTCCAGCACTGCAAGGGACAAGGAGCAGCAATCACTTCAGGGAGGGACAGCAAACCCTCGGACACGACAGCAGCTGTTATGGATTGTGCCTTTGAATTGCTCTGCGCACTGCCCATGGAATTTGGACAACTCTAATTGGCTGGATGGCACTCAATGGGGTACTTTTGAAAAACAGCACTGTCACCACAGGCCTTTACACACACGTTTCTGTGTCACTGGGGTCCAGCTCAGGTCACAAGATGCCAGAGCATCTTCAACATACAAACAGGTAATATTTAATTATAATTTTTTTTCCCCCTTGGTACTTTTTCCTTTTTCCCCTTAACTCAAACAGAGCAATTCTCTTCTGCTGACTGCTTATACCCTTCTCCAAAAGAAAAAAGGGCCCCTAATTTTGCCTTCCCCCAAATACCCAAATTTGCTTCAGATTTGTCAACTTCCACAGACTCGTTCCCAATTTAGGCCACAAAGTCTGAAGGCAACGGGACTATTGGTACTTTGATGTAATTTACAAGCTTTCAGAAATCTACTTTATCTCTAGCATCTTTTTAGTCCTATCATTTCCCACATAAAGATTATGTAGGTCACAACTAAACAAATTTACAGAGGTCACAACACATTCAGAGACGAAAGGTTCAGCTGTGCTCGTACCGTTGCTGTGAGGCCAGGAATGGACAGTGGCACTTCGGACAAGGGCTTCGTCCACCTTGCCCCCCGTGGGGTTGTCCACGTACTGCCTGCCCTGCTCCAGGGCGTTGAAACATTCCACCCAGGAGTCGTTGCTGTCGGCCTGCAGCCGGTCGTAGCTCCAGTTGACACAGGGCAGCGTCTGGCGGTTGTTGGAGGCCATGTAATCCAGGCAGCTCAGCGACGTGAAGGGCTGCGTGTGCTGGTTCTGCAGCAGCAGCAGGAGGCTCATGGGAGGCTCCTGGCTCCTCCTGGCTCCCTCTCCCATCTGCGAGATCAAGTTGCTCTGGCAGATCATCAGTCGCCTTTCCGCGGCCTGGCCGATGTCCGAGGTCTTGCCGAAAATATCCAGCTCGTCCTCGATGAAGAGCCCGGAGTTGTAGCCCAGCTTGCGGTTCATGATGGCGCTGAAGCCGCAGGTGCAGCGGTACTGATCCTCGTTAGAGGAGTCGGGGATGTACAGCCCAACGTCGGCGCCCTTGATGTTCATGTTGCAGGCGCAGATGCAGCAGCTGTCGAAGTTCCTGTCCTTGAAGATGTTGAGCACGGAGTCGGAGAGGATCAGGGTCACGTAGAGGCTGTGCGCCTCCGGGATGGGCTGCACCGTGCCCGGCTCCACCGAGTTGAGCGGCCGCGTGGTGGAGGGGGTGGAGGCGGGGGAGCCCTGGTCCGTGCTGTCGTACTTGACGGAGCCCTGGCCGCTGGCGGTGCCCCCGCCGCGGGGAGTCCTGGGCGTGCGGGGCGTGCGTGGCGTGGGCACGGAGAAGCGCGGCGTGGCGGGGGACGGCAGCACCCCCGCGCCGCTGTTGCTGGCGGGGGCCGCGCTGTTGAGCGTCACCGGCGTGCTCATCTGGGGCGTGCTCATCTGCAGGTAGTCCTGGTCCAGGCTGCCCACGCTGGGCACGTTGCTGCGGGGAGGGACAGAGACCCTTTTGTCAGAGCTCGTTTGTAAATACCAGGAGCCGGTGACACCTGAAGGGACTCACTGACACTGCAGGGAAGAACACTCCGCTCATAACACTCATGGATCTCAACAGAACTCGGAATTCTCACCACGAGCATCACTGTTTCTTATCATTACGATAAAAGGTATCGCTTCACCCTCTTAAAGATTATTCCCATGGCCTAAGACTCAAACGCTCTTGAGAACAATCTCTAGATAAATGATCAAGTTAAGATTTAGGATGTTTGCAACTTTTCTAGGGAAAAAAGAAAGAATAGTAGCTTTTATTTTAAACACCACTATCTGTGAAGAGATACAGATTAGTGGAAATTGAACGATTTCAGAGAGAAATAAGAAATCTTCTTTTATTTTAGAAATGATCACTTTAAATGGCTGTCACAAGCCATGCATGTGGTTCTGATACACAGTATCACCTCATGGACACACATTGCATGTCTGATTCTAGAAATGCAAATCCTCATTTCAGATTACACAGTCTGCAGCACAATGGGACACGTTCCATTACAAACTCTTAGTCCAGTAAAGCTAAGAAACGTATTTTTGGGTCATCTCCATTCATGACTGGGTTTTATTACTCTGTCTTTGTCATTTCCTGCCAAAATTCAAGTGACCACAGAACAGTTTGTACATTCTCATGAGATCTGTCTTCCATCTGCAAGGACTCATTTCAAGAAACAGGTAATAAGGGGCCAATCAAAGAAAAAGATCTTTACTTTTCTCTTTCCACATCACTTCTAACCAGCTTACTTTTCTTGTAATGTGTTGATTACATATTAGAATAAGGAAAGAGTGTAAGAACTCAATGAGTCTCTGGATAAGGAAGGGGAAACAGGGATTTTTCCATGTTTGTCTATCCTCACAGTGTGTTTTGTGTGTTATTGGAAAGGACTATCATCACTTGAATGCCCACCTATCATTACTGACTTGAAAAGGAAAACACTGAAGACCTCCTTCCTTACAATCATTTTATTACCTTGAACTGATGTGTGTCCAACTCAAAGCAGGAGAGGGGAAAATAATAAAGCAGGGTCTGAAGGAGTTGTGGAGCTGCAGCAGAGCGAGGGCCTCAGACTAATAAGAAAAGGTGACCTAGAAACCCTGATTGGCAATCACCACTCTGTCGGAAGCCTGCAGTAATAATCCTCACTCTAATTGGATTAGATTGAAAATGAAAGGGTTTTTTCCCCCAACAAATACCTGAAATTAATAACCAGCCCAGGCCCGGTGCATCAGTTACTATTATGAAAAAACCTGAGAATTAAATTGCTCCCTAGGCACTATATCAAGGGTTTACAATTTCTTCTTTGCAATTCTTTTGAGAACACTGAAGGACCCTTTGGGGCTGCAAAAGGACTGATTTAAAGGATTTACAGACTGATTTAAAGATACAGACTGCTTCCTCTAGAAATGAGGCAGTGCAGCAGGAGACCTTTGTACTATTACTATGCTTTTTAAGAGATTTTATTAATTTAATGGTGCAAATTCTTGCTAGCTTTCAAAACCTCCAGCAACGAATTTCCTCCATAAACATTGCTAATTTCTGAGAATGGAGTGAGGAATCCAGGCTTGGAAAATGAACGTCAGTGGTTCCCTGCAGGTCACAGCACTCTCCTACTTGGCATCTCCTCTTTGGGCATCAGGAAGGGTGGGACAGGACAGGACATGGACCAACATCTGCCTTATCAGCAGCTCCCCACGGCCCCACTCAGGGACAGCACAGGAGCTCCCATGGGAACACAGACTGGGGAGCTCTCACAGGCCCACTCAGCATGTCCAGAACCCTCAGAAGGGCAAATGGAATCACCAGGACCAGAGATCACCGGGCTGGAGCTCAAAGTGACACAAGGAAGCCTGGCTGGAGGCTGGACATGGAAATGGGAGGGCAGAGATGTGATGGGTTCAGTGCATTCATTTTGTTGCCTAACACTTGTGGTCTCTGTTGCATTACAATGTTTTCCTGTATCAGAAATTGCCAGTAATGCAGTATTGCATGTTCCTGTTCTTTTGAAAGCACTGAGAGTGGACACACACTGTAACACCCCTGACTGTCAAAGCTGGGCCTAAATGTTCCTGCTGTCAGAAGTGTTTTGATCTCAGTCAATGACAAACCTAAAAGGTTTAAAATACATTTGCAGGTTAAAGCACTGTTAACACAAACAACCATTTCAGTTACCCAGCTTTAGCCATGGGCTGGACACACTCCATTCCTCCAAGGCTGTACTTACTTGTAGCCATCTCTGATGAAAGTGGCTGCAGGTGGCAATGGAAGTTGTTCAATTTTCGGAGGAACAGCCCAAGAAGGCCTGAAGATGCAGGCATCTGGAATCTTCAGAGGTAGGAGGCACTGGCTGGGCAGGATCTTCAGTGGAGCAAACAGGGAGGAGCCCACGAAAGGTTGAAGCGATGGAACTTTGTGCACATACGAAAAATCCTGTAACATCCAAGTAACCTTGGTTACAACAATGTGGTCAGGTTGCTCTTTAGATACTTTTAATTAAAATCTATTTAATTGTACTATTTGAACTATTGTACTGTTTGAACCTTCCACAACTGCTTTTTTTCCCCAAAAAATGCAGTATATTTATTCACTCTACAAAGCATTCAAGAGCAGTTCCTTCAAGGGAACTCAGCTCAGGCTCCCTGCTATCCCGATATGCTGCCCAGCTTTATGGCAGGTTTCACATTGGATCAGGCTCATTTCAGACAAGCTGTGCCTGAAACATCACTAGTGCACTATGAAATTTTCACACTACCTAACTTTTAGCACCTCATTTAGGCACTTAAAAGATTGATCTTTGCAAGACTTGTGTACTGATAGTGGGGAGAGGCTGTCAGAGCGTGAGGAACCCCGAGGTGCCTTGAGGCAGCCTCTGAATAACCCCCACCGTGGGGGTTCACATTCCTTTAGCAGTAACAGTGCACACCTTGCACGGGCCAAACATTACACAGAGCATTAAATACAAGTATCTAAACAATCCAGCAAACACAATATTAACTATCAATGAAGTTCAGCCCAGCTGGGCTTGCAGTGACTGTCGGGTTTGCTTGCAGAGAGTGATGACAAGAACTTCAGCCCGAGTTTCTAGAGCTATTGCAGCTCTTTCAGGAGACCAGAACTAGTCCTTTTGAGGCACTACTGCAAAGTAAAAATCAGTGTGAAAACAGAAACAGCAGTCTCAGTATTTAACATCTCGTTAGAGCTTTGCATTTTTCCCTTGCACCTTGTCAAGCATTGAGGGATGAGGAATGTGTGGATTACTGTCTCCAGCTGCGGAATGCTCAGCACAAGGAATCTCCTTCCATGCTCTCAGAATGATCAGCAATGGGTTTAGTGCTTGTTCCCCCCACTGGTGTGTATGAGCACGTGTGACACACTCAGAAGCCAGTCAACTTTGCTGTTGGAAATGTTCTCAGGCAGAATTAAAATAAATATTTTAATACTCCTATAATGGTTGTGAGGGAGATTAAAATATCTTCGGTATCAATGACGCCCTGAAATCTGCTCCCACTCAAAAACCTTCAGCTCAACAAATTCCAAGGTAGACTTCTTTTCCAGGCCCAACTGTTCTTAAACAGTTTACTGCACAAGCAGAAGAGAAAAACCAGCAAGGCAAAGTCTTACAAACCTTATAAAAAACTTATTTCAAACTCCTGTAATGGCATAAAAACTGGTGGATGCACCAGCTCAAGATGGGAAATGGAGACTGCCCTGGAGCACACCCTGAGAAGGTGCTTCTTCCCAAGGTGCCTCCCAGTGAGAGCTCAGGGGGGAAGGAAGGACAGATCTGGCAGTACCAAGGCGCACCTGCCCCATGTCCCAGTGTCCAGGTGGGTTCTGCCTTCAGGAGGGACACTGGGAATTCCCTCCCACATCTGCAAAGCCCCTTCTCCACAGAACTGCTGGGACTAGCTCCCTGCCAGCTCAGCCCTTGGCAGGGGAACGAGCTGGGAATTCTGGGGTCTGACTGGACACACTGGACTGGCACCAAAACCTGGAATGCTGTCCCACAGGCTGTCCTGCCTCCTGCCAGGGACAGGGAGTCCCGCCTCTCCCAGGGACGAAACTGAAAGCTCCTGTGGAAGAAGTCACCCTGTGGGATCTGCCAGGGCTTCCCTTGCAGTCTGCCTGAGGGATGCTATTCCTGCTGGCAGGAAAATGTCCTGGTTCACAGCTGCCCACATCATTTACACTGAGCAAAGGCATCCATCAGCATCCTCACACCAACACAGCCAGCTCCTGTCCAGGCAGCTGCTAGTGTGTCCCTGGCTCAGCAATGCAGACCCCTAAAACCAGCCCTCAGGTAACTCCAACATGGGCACAAAGGAGAGGGAAGGGGGTGCTGCAGGGGAGAGAGACAGCTGCTGAAATAGAAGGAACAGGCTGTGGCATATGAGGGACAGGTGGGTCTGAAGGAGAAGAATTAGGCTACAAAATCAAGGGCTGGGGACTACCAGGAAGCCAGAGTTAGAGTGGGCATCTCCCTTTTTATTCCCCATGTACAGAGCAGCTTGCTGCAGAACAGGGTGCTGTGCATTTCCACACAAAAAGTGCACTTTTTATTAAAAAAACCCCTCAGGCTGTATGCATGGAAATATGGCAACAATACCTTGTGGCAGAAGTGCCAAAAGGCAGCCCCAGAAGTTCAGGAATGCAGGATGCACACAGGCAGAATGGCTTTGCCCTGCTCTTACCCTGGATGGAGCAATGACACAACCAATGTACACCCTGATGTGCTGATGCTGGGTCCCTCCATGGGATGCTATGGAGAAATGGCCACACTGGGATGTCACAGGAACCCAGAGTCCCCAGCCACAAACAGCTCTTACTGACACACTACAGGACTCGAGAGAGGAGAACTGGGTGACATTACCTGACCTGTGTTTTACAGAAAGTCAGATAAGAATGGTCCCATCTGGCCTTAAAACTTGTGAAGTAACATCAGCTGAAGAAGAAACAGAGCAAGTTCAACCCCTGGGCTTTCTCAGAGAGTTTCAGCCCTAACCAAAAAAGGAACATTTCAGAGAGATAAAGGCAGCCTTTCTACATGCACCACTTTATCCCACTGTGTGCCAGCCTGGCAGCAGGGAGGGGGCACAGCAAAGGTGCCACAGAGAAATTATCTGAAGAAATGCATCAATTAACAGCTCCTTAGCCACGAGTGTGGTGTTTTTTCATACATGTACATTCCTTCTGTTAGGCACGGGGCTCATGTCACAGACAATACTGTTTGTCTCCTGAGAACACCCAGAACCATTACAAACATAAGATTACCAGAAGAAAAATGCCTACAGTTAAAATCAGGGAAACAATTAAAAAGCTCTTTTACTACAGAAGAATATTTTTCCAACTCCAGCCTGACAGGTTCTTTACATGGGTGCAGCTCACATTTGTTAGCTGCTATACACACTACATGGGACTCGTTTATAAAAGTCAAAGTGTGCATAGAGGAGTTTGTAAAAATCCCACATTTCTGGCATGTTACCTTAATTTCTTCAGGTTTAGGGCTACCTAATCCATCTTCCACCTCCATTTTAAACTCAGCCAGCTGTGTTGGAACCATGTTGACCATAGGGCTCTCCATCATTCCCAAGGCAGTCACAGTCTCTGAACTTATTCCATCTTTATAACTCATCACTGGGGAGAAGGCAGGGTGCTGTTCTAAAGAGGGTGGTGTTGGGAACATCCTTTGGAGATCTGCCACAGCTGAAGAGGATGAAACAACACAGTTAATCATTAAAATACAAATTCTCAAGGAAATTCAATAAAACAGAAGAGACCAACTCAATGCTAGCTCTTATTTCATCAGTTAAAAACTAGCAAAGCTTCTCCAGACTTACTGGGGTTCTGACAGCAGTGTAAGTCTAGACCAAAAGTTAACTCCTAGGGATAAATTCCCCAAATTCCTGGGGATACTCTGCAAGGTTATTGTTCAGCAGAAACAACAACCTGGTAGACAGACAAACAAATGTACAGTTTACCAGCAACTAATAAATCCTCCATAACTGGAGAGGTGGATTGACATTAATGCCAAGCTCACCCCAGTGACTGTTTCTAAGGAGCCACAGAGGAGTTTCCTCCCTTTGCCAGAGCTGACACTGAGCCCTAAACCAGGAGGCCTTTGGAGTTCATGTGCCCTGAGCTGGATTTCTCCACTCAGTCACTGCAGCCTCATTTGGTCCATGGCAACACAGCTCCTGCCACAACCAGGGGCAGTTCTGCCTAGGAACAGACTGCCAGGCAGCCCCACGTTCCAGGGCCAGAGAAGCCACAACATTTTCACTTTTCATCACAAGACATTAAGCCAGGAAAATCCCTAAACGACTTCTCAGGAAATGAATGTAATGGAATCATCCATTGTCTGATTTCCTTCTTTAAACAGAACAACCAACCCCGACAGAGATGCTCTGTACACTGTAATGCAATCAAACACAAATCTCACAAAGTCTTGCATGTTCTCCCCTGCTCCATTCTGCTTCCTTCCAGCTACAGCCTCCATATTTATTTTGTGTCACACTCAGCATAAATGCTCCATTTTCATGACTTGAATTAGGACAGATACTCTCTGGACAAAACCATTAGTGGTGAACCACTGTAATTAGAGAAGGGTGAGTTCCCACAAATGTCTCCTCTTAGATACTTTCTCTGACAGATTTAATGCCCAATCCCATTTCCACACCCAAGTTGATGGGACACAAGGACACCCTTGTACTCAGTAACATCTGCAGCCTAAAGACTATGGAAAATTCATAAATCAATACAGATGGATTTCTGACTGGCAAACACTGTGTTGTGGAAATCCAAACAGGTAAGAAGTAGTACTGTTCTCAAAAACTAACAGAAGAAGGCAGAAATAAGCAAGGGGATTACAATTCTATATGGACTATGAATACCTACACTAACAGTACATTTGTGCAGCATGCTGCAGCCTCAGGATGTGTCTGCATGCTGCCTTAACAGAGCCAACCCTGCATGGGATGCTTTTGTGCTCAGAGATGACCCAGCCAGGCTATTGAACTCTTTAGACAAAGTGAAACAAATAGGGGAAATCCTCTCCAAATGCAGTTCTTTTGGTAATAACTGTCCAAGCTGAACCCAAAGTCCTTCACAATGTGGAGCAGCAGAGTAAACAACGGGCTATGAATTATTCCCACTCCGTCCATATTCTTTTCCCTACTCTCTCAGTATTTGAATTTAAGACCTTAGTCTTGTCCTGACACAGGATAAATCAGTGCTGACCACAGGTTCAGCAGAACGGAAGAAACTCTTTCCCACCACCATTAGTATGAGATACAATGTTCAGGCTGGCAGCTGGATTGGCTCCCTGTTTCTCAGCAGAGAGAGGTGCGTTAGGCACTGGAGAGGGGACAGGGAGGAAGGTGAAAATGAAGGGTGGCCAGTAGGAATTTATGATGCTGTACAAGGCACTTCAGCTCCCCACAGACACTGCTCTGCCTCGACAGCTGGTGCAAGGCCACGGCTACAAGTGGAGTGTATCTGTTTAACTTCACACTACATCATTTTCTCACCTCCAGCTCACTCCACTTAGTAAAATTCTGCAGTGCAGAGTCATAAAAAAGTTTAATTACAAAAAATCCCCCAACCCTACAGCAACAGGCAACTATCATCATTCATTTTCATGTGTGTCATGCTTGAAAAAGCTTTGCATATTTTAAAAAGCTATGGATCAACTAAACCTGTCAAAATCCAATCTCTGTATACTTCAGACTTCTACATTTGAGTAAATCAGCATAGCTTTTATGGGTCCATAAAACTCTGACTCATCTCCTTCAGACTGTTTTTTTTCTTCACCTCAATTTGTTCTCATTACCAGCTAAAGTTAATGAGAAGGCATTAAAGAATGATTTGCAGAGAGATTGGATTTCTGCTTATAGTGGCCACAGAACTCAAACACTCTTCCTTCTCACCACTAAGTAATTCGTAATTCTGTTCATTACCATTATACCAAAAATTCTCACCTTCCTCCTGTCCCACAAACACAGACACATTTCTCCTTCATCGCAAGAGAAATGCCACCTACACCAATAGAATCAGAGATCTGTTCAGGTTGGAAAAGCCCTCTGAGGCCATTGAGTCCACCCACTCCCAACACTGCCAAGGCCACCACATCCACATGTCCCCAGGGGCCACATCCACACGGCTGTTAAATCCCTCCAGGGATGGGGATCCAGCACTGCCCTGGGCAGCTGTGCCAGGGCTGCACAGCCCTTTCTGTGAAGGAATGTTCCCAATATCCAACCTGCCCCTCCCCTGTTCCCTGGGAGCAGAGCCCGACCCCCCCGGCTGCCCTCTCCTGTCAGGTGCAAGAAATGCAGCAAAGCCCACGAACCTCAGAGTACAAATCCTCATTCCCAATAGTTGGCACAGTCCTTAGAAAAAAGCCCTATTGTTTTAATCTAATTTCAAGCAATTTCCTGAGTTTCCTGCACTCCCATAACCTCCCATGTTCATGTGCAGGGCCTGCACAAGCATCACTGCCAAAACCACCTGTAAAAGGTCTCCATCGTGTCTCCAGTTAGAACCCAGCCCTTTGATTTTAATCATGCATTTCCACATCCAGATTAAACTCTGAAGGTGATTTTACTTTTAATTTGTCAAATGTTCAATGCAATTTTCTTCCAAGACAGGTTGCACCATCATGGCCAGTTGGTAAGCCATGGTTTTAAATTCTTTGATTTTGTTAAGTAGAAGGATTTATACTTAAGGAGGGATGTGGTAACAGTGTAAGTGCCTACCAGTGAGCTGGGAAGAGAGGGGAGAGCTTCCAAAGGAAGATTTGGAACAACCCCCCCATTGTTCCAGACTAAGACACCAATGCTGACAGAAGAGCACCTCAAATCTCAGTAGGCTCACTAGAAATGCGTGTCTGTATGACCACTGTCCCCATTAAAACGCGGCAATTCCAGCAGCAGGTGCACCCTGAGCGAGCGCAGCGCCAGGGCAGGCTGGCACAGCGAGGGCTGTGGCTGTGCCCGGGGAGGTGGGTACTCACTGGGAGGGTAGGGAACCGCGGTGCGGCCGTCCTTGCCCAGCGGCCGCTCCTCGGAGCCCGCTGCCAGCAGCTTGGAGGAGCGCAGGGCTGGGGACACGGCCTGCAAGGCAAACACTCAGTCAGCACAGCCTCTGGCACCGCAGGGGCACGGCACAGCACGGGGAACGGCTGCTTCCTGCCCTCCCACCCACTCCCCCCAAGGAGTCTGGATCTTTCCCCCTCTTTCAACACTAAAAACAAAAAGAAATATTTGCCTGTCTATGTATCCCCTCATAAATTGATGCATACATATAACTATGTATTTTATATTTCTATACGCACACAAATTATATTCAAAATTTTATCACAAGCTCTGAGCTTGGAATGCTTGTGACTGCTCTACTTGTTTCCATCTCTGGATTACTCCAAGGTAAAAATGGGAATACGACACTGAGAGTAACCCCAACACATGCAAATGTTAAGACAGGAAAAACATTAGGGCTGTCCAGGCCAACTTCAGAGAAGAAAGTAATTTTTTATTTTGACAGAACAGTCCTCTGGTAGATTTGCATATTAACTGTGGCATCCGAAGTGCAGTTTGTGTGGAACCACAGTAAGGAAATCGGTGCACTTGTAAAGTCCTGCCAAGAACAAGGCATTAGACTTTTAAACACCGTTATCTACTAACAGTCACTTTAGGACCACCTTCTGTATCATTATGGCTGTATTAGATTATGCTTAAAGATAGGGACTATTCAAGTCTTTGCCTTCCCTGGCAATTTTCCCCCTCTCATAACTGATATAAATCTGCATTTTCTTTTGTATTTCCTAACATGCAGCAACTATTTCTCTTTGCACTGAAATAAAGTGCTTGGAAGAATAAAAGGGAACATGCTGTAAGGTTGAATTTATTTTTCTTTGGGGAGGTTCTCAGACAAGGTAAAAGAACTAATCACCAATTAATAAAACTTGGATCTTTTCCACAACTTTCAAATACAAAATTCTGACAGAAGTCCAGGACACAGAACTAGGTATAATGGATTTATAAAGCAACTGCATGGCTGTGCCTGTGGAAGCTCCTTACAGCCTGTCCATGTAGGATGGATCTCCCGAAGGATCTCTCTCTTTGCCATCAATCCTTCCTAGCTAAAATCCAAGCCTGCCTACCTGGCAACTCTCTCTCCCATCTATCAGGGACAATCATTCCCACTAGGATTCCCGGTTTTTGGCCCACAGGATACTCAGTCCCACAGAGACTCACCCCAAGCTCATCCTCATCGGAGTTGTCGAAGATGTTGTCGAGGTCGTGCAGGGACGGGGCCAGGTCGGTGACCTGGGTGAGGCTGCCGGAGCCGGCCCTGCCCGCAGCGCCGTCCTGCCGCGGGTCTGCCAGCCAGGGAGCAGGGAGAGAAACGGGGCACAGTCAGGAATGGGAGCAGGGAGAGAAACGGGGCGCAGTCAGGAATGGGGGCAGGGAGAGAAACGGGGCGCAGTCAGGAATGGGGG
>VWZT01001555.1:0-15688 GCA_013397055.1 Pachycephala philippinensis
GCACAAGCAGGACCAAGTCTCTGACTTCCTCACAGGTAGATTTCTGCTCCATTGAGCCCACCTCCTCCAACAGCCCCCCGTACCTATTTGGGTTTCAATGTTTAAGCACCTCAGTAGTGTCCTGAGGCAAGAGAGGAGCCCCCAGACCTTTGTCACTGTGCTGCTCATCAGCCCTGAGCCTCAGCAGTGCTTTCAGGGGGATCAACCTCACAGGTACCCATCGTCAGCTGCTGTCAGTGATCTGGGTACAGCTGGGTCTGTTCACTGAATTACATCGTGTTGCCCTTTCAAGCACCTCATGCCTTTCATGGTTTCTACACATTGCAGAAAAACTCTTCAGTTCACACCTAATTGCTGAGTTCAGGAGATACCCCTGGGATTTCAGTGTTTCTCATTTTTCTCAACCATTCCCTGGACGAGGTACCGCACAAGCCAAGTCCAGGAGAAGATAAGATTTCCATGTTGTCATGGAAAGAGTCTTATGACTCTTGCTCTTACCCTTACCTCTGCTGTTGCTGCAGAGGGAACCTGCCTGCAGCCAGTCCCTGTGCACTGAGGGGCTTTGCAGTACCAAGCCCCCACTTCCCTGTGTCTGGTTCCCTTTCCCTGGCTAGAAAGTCAGTCTGTCACTCTATTCTCAGTCAAGATGTCATTCCTTAAATCCCCTGCTCCATGCACCTGAAGTGTGTCCCCCATAGAGAATGAGCCCATGATTTTTCTGTCAATGGTCGATGTCAAAGGAAGAGCATCTAATATGGGGAAAGGTGGCACTTTCAAGCGAGACAAAAAACAGCTGTTTACTCAGTCAGATCTTCAGTGTGTGAAAAGCTCACCTCAAGTCCTTGTAATGTTTCGATTTTTGCTAAAATCCATAGAAAAAACATGCAAGCTGCTGCCAGGGCTTTCTGTACAGCTGCACTGGCAGCTGTTCAACCCTGGGAGTGGGCACTGTTGGATTTAATGATGTCAAATGAAAAGAACCACAGACACAGACATCCCCCTGAGCCAAAAAAAACATTGACCCACCACCTCACCACCTCTGCATCTGCAGAGCTTGGGTCAGCTCAAATGGTTTGCTGTGCCTGCTGCTCCACCCCACAACGGAGCTGCAAACAAAATTGAGAATTCACAAAAGGATCCATATTGTTGCATTTTGACAGGGAATGAAATCAGGGATTGTTTGCTTTTCCTACTTAATTTTTTTTTTTAATTCACATTTCCAAGCTGTTCCTGGAAACAGTAAAAGGTTCTGAGGTTTTAAAGAGAAAAAACTGACAGAACAAAAAATTCTTTTGCTAACATGAGTAATGTTTTTTGGCATTTGTAATGAAGTCAAGCTACTGGTTTCTTCTCCTTCTAGAAAAGAGTAATTTCCACTGAAGAAGTTCAGGGACCAGCATTTCAACAAAAAGGAACTCATCTACGTCATTAACACTCTCTTGTTTGTCTGTTCACCTCCAAACCCCCCCTCCTTCACCTTTCTTTAGCACACACAGGACAGGTGATGAACTCTTATTCTCCAGCTGATGGAAAACATATAGGGGCTGTGTTTGTCTCAGGCGTCAAAGGTCAAAGTTCAGAGGTCAAAATTCAGGGGACAAAGGTTGGGGTCAGAGGTCAATGTGGTTTGGGGGTAGGGTGTGGGGCTGAGGGGTGCACAGCATGTGTTGCAGGGCACAATAGTCCAACTTTTGACCCCTGAGGCCAGGGGTCTGGGGACAAAGGTCAGGGCAGTCAAAGAGGCCAGATGTCAAAGGTCAAAGTTCATGAGGTCAAAGGTCGGGAGTCCAAGGTCAAAGTTCAGGGGTCAGAGGGTCAAAGGACAAAGGTTGGGGGTCAACAGACTACTGTGCCCTGCAACTCCTGCTGTGCATCCCCTAGCCCCCCCCCCCACATTGACTTTTGACCCCTGCACTTTGACATTTGACAGTTGTGTCCTTGACCTTTGACCCCTTGACCTTTGACCCTTGCCCCAAACTTTGACCTTTGACCCATTGACCTTTACTTTTGACCTTTGACCCATTGACCTTTGTCCCCTGACCTTTCACCCAGGACCCCTGACCTTTGACACGATCCATGACCTTTGACCCCCAAGCTTTGACCTTTGACCCCGACCTTTTACCTTTGACTCCCAACCTTTGACCCCGGACCCCTGACCCTGACCTCAGGGGTCAATGGTTAGACTATTGTGCCTTGCAACTCGAGCAGTGCATACCTCAGCTCCACACCCTAGCTCCAACCCACATTGACCTTGACCCTGACCTTTGACCCTTGACCCTGACCTTTGACCTCTGACCCACAACCTTTGACCTTATAACTTTGACCTCTGATCTTTGACCCCTTACATTTGACCTTATAACTTTGCCACTCTGACCTTTGACCCTGACCCCAACTCTTTGATGGCTGACCCTTTGACCCATGACCTTTGACCTTTGCACTCTGCCCCATGAGCATAGACCTTTAAGTAGTCATCTTTGACCCCTGAGCCATGACCCTTGAACTTTTGACCCCTGACCCTTGATATTTGAGCTCTGACCCATAACGCTTTGTGTTTGACCCCTGATCTGACCCTTGACTTTTACCTGCTGACCTGACCCTTGACCTTTGACCTCTGGCACCTGACCTTTGACATCTTACCCCTAACTTGTACTCCTGACCTCTGACTCTTGACTTCTGTTCTTTGACCTCTGACCCCCTGAGCTTTGATCCTTGACCCCCTGACTGCTGACCCTTAGCCTTTACCCGTAGCCCTTGACCCCTAATTCCTGTGGTGTACCCGTAAGACCCCCAAACCCCTTGACCTCTGACCGCTGGCCTCTGATCCCTGACCTTTGACCCCTGACCTATTACCTTGGACTGTTGACCCTTGACCCCTGGCTCTGGAGCCTGGACTCTGGCCCTTGACCCTAATCTAGCAGTAGGCATGGGCACAGACAGTGTAGAGCACAGTGCACGCCCAAGCCGCTCCCCATCGTCGCCGTGTGCAGACACCCCCCAGCACGCCCCTCCAGGCCCCCGCCGCTCTCCCAGCACCACAAGCTCTGGAAAGCACCAGGTGCCAGCGCAGCTCAGTGCCCCAGGGATGGGCAGGCGGGCGGAATGTCCCACAGCCTCGTGGGGCCGGGGGGCCCCTGCAGCCCCTGCACACATTGGACACCACCCGGCGCTGAGCCCCGCCTGTCCCACAGCCTCCCAGCATCTCCCAGAGAGGTCCCACAGCATCTCCCCCACAGGTCCCCAGCCCGTGCAGCCGGTCCTGTACTCTCGCACCTGCCTTCAGCACTCCTCACCACAGAGAAACTCCCTTAAGTCCTGAGCAGTAAGCAGACAAACTGTCTTGGTTTGAAAGACAGATGTCTGCTAAGGAAGGCAGGAGCCCCCCTTGGAATGGAAATTGTAACCCCCTTCCCTCCAAATTATTATGATTTTGAAATTAAGGGGCTTTCAGGCAAAGCGATGAGGTTTCTTCTTCTCTTCTGGACTGTTCAACAACACCAGAACACTGGCTGGGAGACCTTACACCTCAGCCCGGAGGGGCCCACGCTGAACCCCAGCTCTGCAGAGGAGCAAGCCACACCCACAAAGGACTCTGAAATCTACCCAGGTTCCCTCCACAGAGAGAGGTTTTATTATTTAGCATTATTCTTTTCCCGTGCCTGCGTGCATTGTGTTTGTTAAATAAATAGTTTTTTTCCTTTCACTTTCCTCCGAGGAAAATTCTTTCTGAACCTGGAGGGGGAGGGGTGGCTTTAACCTGCCCTCTATCAGAGGACATTAATTTCGGACGTTCCTCCGAATTTGTCTCAAACCAGGACAGATGTCAAGAAGCTCCCAGTGCAACAGCTGCTCCCCCGAGCAGAGCTCCACTCATGGTAGAAGAATGGCAGCAGAAGGCAGCACGCCACAGTAGTGACGAACTCTCCCCACAGCAACCACAGCCTCTCTCCCCTTTGAACGCTGAGAGAACAAGAGAGCTAGGGGCTCCACCCAACCCCGTTTTCCCAGTCCAAATCTCGCGGCATCTCTGTCCTACACTGGATACCTCAGTGAAGAGAGAGTAGCCAACTGGACCCCTCCCCTGAGCTGACAACTTCTTTTGTCTCTCTTAAGTATCCAGTTGTTATTGTCTCCTAGTAACACCTATGGGGGAAAATTCCTTAAGAGAAACAAAACATAAGGAGAACTCCTAAAACCCCAACACAAACCCAAATCCTCCACCCTGGCTCCATAGTAGCCCGGGGAGGGGTGAGGATGTAGGAACAATACCTCCCTGTTTTCCTTCTCCTGGAAGCCAGGAATACAGAAGACTTGCAGCTGGCCTTATATTAGATTGCAGATTTTGAAGATAAGGCAGACAACTTACCAATCCTCAATGTTCTTTCCTTATCACATCGCCTCCCGCTGCTATTTGCCCTAACCCTATTTCTCCACACTCCCCTTCAAATACTTTCCCAAACTAATACCATATTGCCCCCTCTGGGTTTGGGTTGCGGGGACCCTTTCTCAGTGCCTCTTATTGCCCCCCTCTGGGCATCCATGTCCTTAACTACCTCTGGGAGAAGGTGCAAACCATCTCAACATTCTCCAAAAGGACCCTTCTGAGGTGTTTTGGGATCGTCACCCCTATAGTCGAGACCCTTTTTTGACTTTCCTTTGTTGCCCACCCTGAGCATCCTGCCATGTTTTACTCCCTGAAGTTGTACTCACCGGTGAGATTTGCCAAGACCCTTCTCGACTCTTCCTTACTGCCCCCTCTGGGCATCCATGTCCAGTGGTTCTTTCCTGTGGACTCTTCACAGACCCTGCGCTCCGCCTCAGGTCTGTCTCCTGGACAGTCTTGGGAACACAATCAATCGCCCAGTGCCAGCCAGCGCTGAAGGTCACTGAAAATGGGTGAGGTGCGCCTCCAGCTCCTCTTGCCACGTGCAGGAGCCAGACAGCGGAAGGATCCCAGACGAGGTCCCAGTTGTCAGGAAAATTCCACAAACACCAGAGGTTTATGTTTAAAAAGGAGACAGAGGAGTCCTGCAACGTTTTTTGAATAAAGAGCGAAAGTCCACCAGGGCACACGCCCACGGGGTTTCTCTCTCGAGGTTTCGGAAGGCGCAGCCTCCTTTAATCCTCAACTCCCGGACACATGTTGCCTTCTTCCTTTCCCCATTGGCCGAAAGGAAGTACAGGGAAGGTACTGCCTACCACATATCCCCCCTTGAACCTACTATTTTACCCCAAAGTTCAGAAGCTCAGGCCTGTGCAGGACCTTGTCTGTTTCAGGATCCAAGCTGTCTGGGCCCTGCAACAAACCCACTGCCCAAAGTTAGTAGAGACATTAAGACCCATTTCAAAGATGTTACACCATACCTTCACCCATCAAATTGTTTGTAAAGATGTTAGCATTCCTCTCACAAGGCTGCATGCTGGCCATGTGTGGACTCTTTGCCACCCAGCCTCGATGGTGGTCCCAAGAGCCTCACAGACAACCTCATTGCTACAAAATCTGCTCAGCTTTCCCTGGAGAAGGAGTATCGAGACATTGTTCAAATAAAAGCCCTTTGCTTGAGCATTCAAGTTTAAAAACTGTTTCCAAAGGATTTCACCTAAGTGATGCAGCCAAGACTAACAAGCCTGTGGCATAAGGAAGGCTGGAGTTTCTGATTCCCAGCCCCTCAGGTCTATTTTTAGCTCTGAAATCAAATAAAAATCAAAGCCAACCAGGCAACCAACACAGAACCTGATGAAAAAAAGCAGGTGTGTACTTTGGGCTTTCTTCCACAGGTAGCTACTTTTAAGTAATAATAGCAACAAAAATAAAATTAAAGACATGGAGAGAATAAATGAGTGATTAACTATTTTGACAGACTTGTCCTCTGGGTGGTTAGGAAAACTTTACATTTTCCCATCACACTCCCAAAGAGTGACTGTCAACCCAAAGACAGGTGCTAGGCTCTCTGTTCAAATATCTCTCATACCTTGCTGTAGCTACACTAGTTTTCATGAAGCAGAAAGGGTGCCACCTTTCTTGTTCTCTTGAAGTTTGTTTTAACCCATTCAGCAGCATGGTGTAAGCTTTTGAATTCCCAGTAAATTACAGTAATGGCAAAACAAAATATTTTGAGTTACAGCAATCTGAAGACTTGACATTTTTATTCTGCATTTTAGACGGCAACTGAGAATCCTTAGGAGATGTTGCCCTCATTAATTATCCATCTTTGGATAATAAAGAACCAGCTTTCAGTAGTTCAAAAATAAGAAAGGACACAAACAATTGCATTTTTATTATCAAACTTGCACAGGCAAGGAAAGCATAATCCCAGGCAACAAATTGGCCCAAAGCAAGGATAAAACAATTGTAAAATGAATAAACAAGCGTTTGCAAAATTTCAAGAGAAAATATACTTTTCCACAGATATCTAATTAGATTAGTCTATTGTAGCATAAAAATAATATTGATCACATTGTCAAAAAATGTGTCATAATACAAATATATCAAGAAGCTTAATTTTGGTATTCTCCAAATTTTCTGAGCATGTGAGCGGGAATCTTTTGATCTTATTTATATCTTATTTATAGTTTAGTAGTGCCCAAAGTGCATTTGGGGTCATAAGAACACAGCAGGATACAAACATTTATTTTAAGCTGTCTTGCTTTTAAGACTTTACAGTGTGCCTAAAAATGGCTGGTTGCCTTTTTTGATTGCAGAATAATACATCTCTAGAGAGGGTAGACCAGAACTCTAATGAATCACTGGACAACAGCATGAAGTTCATTATAGAAAAAACATCAGAGACACATTTTTATGGCTTAGAGGACAATCTGAAGTAGCCCAGAGGCAATGTTTTTATATACTCTATTTAATCTTCGAGACTTGACCTAAAAGCTCCTTTAGAAGCAAAGTTATTTAAAATAATTTGATTTTTAAGTTATGTCCACAAACTATAACTTTGTGACAGGCAGTGCCAAAGTGAAAAGCAGTAGTGTTAGCATTCTTATTGCTAAATATTTTGTAAAATGGGATAACTCCTCATTTTAACACCAGCACTTGAGTCTATCTATTAAAATGAAACCGTAAAGTGAAAAATAAATGACCACAAGCTTTGAAGTGATTGATCAATTAATTTGGGAAATTTGGGAATTTGGATAAATTTGGGAATCAAGATAGTAGACATAGAGCAACTTTTTTCAAAATTTGAAATAAGCATTTTGAAAAAAGGTAAATTTTTAGCTGCTAAAATTACATGTATATTATGAAAAAACTTCAGGTATTGTCAGCTTTTAAGGAACGAGCAATTGAAGGTTACAGAAATGAGAATGCTAGAGGTGTACCAAGGTTCATTACAAAGGATTCCTTACACGCTTTTAGTATGGTTGGTTGTTTTTTTTTTTTAAATCCTAAATCCCCTGCTTTTGGATCCTCTCTCATCAGAACAACTTTTCTGTAAAGTACTGGCAGAGGATCCAAGCTTCAGGGAGTTGTCATTGCCATCCAGGTCTGTAAGACTCTTTCCCATTTGAAAGAAAAAGATCACATTTGAAGAAAATTATTATGAGCAATAGTGAGAAATTTGCTGTCCCTGATCAAAGCTGTTTCTCGAGGCCAAGCATAGTTTGCTGACCTACTTTGGTCAAGGATTTATCCAGCCTACAGCCTGGGATGAGACTCTGAGACTGCTGGGAGAGCCCGGCAATGTGAAACTGATGACGGGATGATGATTAATTTGATTGTCACCAGCACAGCTCTGAACAGGAGGCTTGTTCAGGAGGCACATAAAAGGAAACTCAGTGCAGTTTCTTGGGTTCTGCTGCTAAGAGAGCAAGGGATGCAGAAAAACAAACCCCAGCACTGCTTAAGACTTTGGCCAGCCAAAGAGCAGCCCAGCCTCTCCAGCACAGCAGCGTTGTTTGTGCTGGCCTGCTGTCCCGGGTGGGGATGGCATGGTGCAGCCTGGGGACAATCACCAGCACGTGGTTGCTCCTTCAGTGGGTGTGAAGCTGCCATACCTCACTGAGAGCAACAAAAAGACAGTGGGAACAACAGAGGGAGTATGCCATGGAAGTGTCCTTCTGCCCCACCAGTCAACCAGCTTTTTCTCCAGGCCGCTCTGGCTACTTACATGGGCAGACAGGATGGAGGTGCACTACAGAGCCACGGAGCAAAACCAGCAGGCTGCAGAGCGGGGGGTTCCAGATCATGAAGAGCTACACTCTTTGTACATCAGCCAGACCCCACGACCCAGGCAAGAAAACCTATGGGTCAAATGATCAGCCACTGGGAGTAATTTATTTTTAGGGTCAAAACTCTACTGGGACTAATTTCCCTTACTATCTGCAGGGGCATGCAGGTGAAATTTTCACAGGACTGCAATGACAGAACACAGGATACTGATATCATTTGCAATGTTTAATGCAGGTATTTGTGATACTGATTCCTTAAGTTGCTCCTTTTGTCATCATTTAAAGTCACTCCAAAGAGACTCTCTGAAGTGTGGCCAAGTAATCTGTCCAACTAATTTACCAGTAATGCTTACTCTTGTTTTACACATCACTGTGCAAACTGAAATGTGATGGAGACACTTTCCCACCATTTTGTGCCTTCCAACTTTGTAACACAAAGCTGCTTGTTCACAGGCACATTTGAAGGAGTTTGCTGCTGTTGCCTGGGATAAGTTTATTTTCTTCAGAGTAGTGCAGTTGTGGCTGTGTTTCTGTGGATTTATGCTAGAAACAGTAATTCAGGGATGTTTTCATTACTGCTTGATTTCACAGAATCAAGGCCATTTCTGCCTCTCACCATCCTGCCAGCGAGTGGACTGAGGATTCACAAGAAGTTGGGTGGGGACACAGCCAGGACAGCTGACCTCCACTGACCCATGGGACATTCCATACCAGCATATAAAGCTCAGCATATAAAGCTGGGGGAAGAACGAAGGAGAGGACTTTCGGAGCAATGGTGTTCATCTTCCCAAGACAACGTTATGTGTGCCAGAGCCCTGTTTTCCTGGGGATTGCTGAACACCTGCCTGACCATGGGAAGTAATGAATGAATTCCTTATTTGCTTTGCTTGTGTGTGAAGCTTTTGGTTTACCTCAACCCACGAGTTTTCTCACTCCAATTTTCTCTCCCATCCCACCAGGGACTAGTGAGAGAGTGGCTGCAGGGGCCTTAGTTGCTGTTTGGGACTAAACCATGTCAAGTAGGTGCCATGCAGGAGCCAAGATGAGGTTTCAATATCCTCCTGGATAATGAAGATTCCTCAAACCATGCCAGTACAAATCTCAGAATGACATAGTTATATACATGCAGTAAATGCTCCTCCTGGAGAATGATCAGGCAACATTGTACCTCTTTCAACTGAAGTTGAAAAAGACAGCTGAAGTAGTAAAGTGTTCAGGATAAAATCTTCTCCAGCAGCACCTACTTGGAATGTTCAGCTGAGTAAAGGTGTGAGCCTAGCCCTTTGGGAAACATAGTCTGTGGCAGAGTTTTTTTAATGCCAGAAGGTGAACTCCAGATAAAAATAAGAAATAGTGCAAGAAGTGCTGCAAATTATAAAGAATTACACATTCTTGCAACAAACATGGAAGAAATACTTTTGCCAGGGATTATTTAAACCAACAAGAAAAAAAAAGTATCATGTTTTAATAAAAATACTTGAAAGGAAGAAGCATGAAATCTAATCTACACTAATTTGTTAAAGATTTGGATTAATTTCAAGTGTATGAACATATATGTTCCTAATACCATTTATCTTTTTTCTTGTACCTCTGAATAAGATTTGTCTGTGATTGTTTGCAGGCAAGGAGAGGTAGATTGTTTACTCACTGGCTCAGATGAGAATTGGACTTCCTCTTGAAATTCAAGGAGAAAAATATAAATCAAAACTTATTTTTCAAGTAGTGATTTTCAGGGTTCTTTTCACTGGAAATCTTGGGTTTCTCAAGAAGCAATGCTTACACAAACAAAGATGTCTTAAACAAAGGCTCTTTAACAGTGCTGTATAAATTCTCCAACTGTTACTCATCCTGTTAAAAATAATTTGGAATTAATAAAACCTCCGTCTCTCCTGGCTGGCACAGCTTCCTTATTACAAATTAATTCCCTGCCAAAAATGGTTTGTTTCTATCTGACGATCTGAAGCAGTTCCTTGTAAAACCAAAATAATTTAAATATTTATTTATTAAGGTAACTCAAAATTTGGGAGAGGAAAAAGAAGCAGGCAGCTGGTTTCATGTGAGACTTCAAATACGAAGTACATTGTTTTAAGAACCAGGTACTTGGAGTTTGATCAAGTTGATACTATTTATACATTACGATCTGATTAAATCTTTTAATTTTGGAGAAAATCTATTGGTCAATTTCCCATAAGCATGTGAGGCTCCTACAAACAAACCAGGTAGTAGGAGTCCTTCCAAGGTTTCTCACAGCAATATCCTTTGGGGAATGCAAACCTATCTGTAGGTAAGGCAAATATTCCCAGCTTAAGGTTACAGTCAGACTCCAGTAATATATAACCATAAATATGATATTAGATACAAGCTTAAAGGCGTGTTACCTCAAAATCACAGCCTCAGCTTTTACGGAGCTGAAGCCATCCTGCAGATAACACTGAGATTCAGCCAACACAAAAAGTGGGCAACAAAGGTGAAGTGTGAAATTTAGTATTTCACATTACTGCCATCTCCTGTAACATAGGAATCAAAGACCTAAAATCAAAGAAACAAAGCTCTGTGAGTGGACAGAATTCCAGAGTACCAATACAATGATGTGACCCAAACTAATCACTTGCACAGTGATTCATTAGTTATATCAGAACTCTAAAATACATGGCTTACGTTCTAACCAAATGAGCTTAGATTCTAAACCAAAGCTTAGGTTCTAACTCTACACTGTTTTTCGGATTAAGCTCGGCTTCCTTTTTGCATGTTCTGTAATCTATTCTTATACTAATCGTGTTGATTGTTTTCACATCTTGGGTATTTTCTCGGTCTGCATAGAGAGACATTAAGGGAACACCAACAGAAATTTTGAAAGAGATGGCAGGATATTTATATATCCTGGTAACATCCAAAAGGACCTTTAAGGTGCACAGGCTCATTACACTGGACATTAAGCAAATAAAAATGAGACAAAATATTTCTTTAAAGGTTTGCAGTCTCAGACATCTGAGGGTTGGAATTACCTGATAAGCTAATTCCCATTTCTCTTCAGTCTTAAAATAATTTGGCAGCTGTCTACTTCTTGCTCTGTTTTCTAGAGATTAGAATCACAGAGAAATGCAGCGGATACTTAATTAAGGCATTTTCCCTTTTTACGTCATTTTCTGTTCCAACCTCTTTCAACATCTGTCTTCACTGCATAATAATCCTTATTCTCCTATGTGTTTTCTCCTTTCTGGCATGTAAAGCCTCCTTTTATCCAGGCTTCATCCTGTGGTATCTTTCTAACTCTTTTCTCAGTACAGTTATGCTAATGAGAGTTTTCTTGCATGTCACAGAATAATCTGTTTCACCAGCTGAGTCCTATCTTCAGCTATAGGTATTTTAATAGTGACCAGTATACAGAAAGTTCCACAACAGGGGTGACAGATTTCTGCTGTCTGGGAAATACTTCTGTGTTTGAAAACCCTGGAGTTACAGCAAAAATTGTCGGATCAGGTAAAATGAAATAGCTCCTATTATGATAAATCAAAGTTCTGTGGTTTATTGTTCCTAAAACAAGGGTTGAATCATTTAGCCCAGCCTCAAAAGATTTCCTATAATACTGGCACACCATTGCTCTATGGAAGGTTTACAGAGCTGTTGTTTTCTTCGTCTCCTTCTAAATACATCGCAAAACAAAAATACTCCCCAAATCCCCCTCCTTCAGCCTGTTCTCCACAAAGCCAATTCACCTGAAGTGTTTAAATTGCTGTCAATAGGAAGCAATGATGATGTACTGCAAAACACACAGGGACAATAACCAGGTAAGAGCTTCTTTTAGTGGGCACACACAACTGAGAAACTATAGTAGCAGTCAGTAATAATTGTCACTTCTGATCACCATGGGAACCAAACAGAGGTCTACTTTGCAGAAAACAGATCAGCAGTGACTCACAGACTGCTTGGGAAGCATGATTATTGAGAATTGCTAGACTTGTGTGGGTGACAGGGAATAGTGATGCCATTTCAACCATAGTCCCATACAGCAGGGACTCCTCTGCTAGACACGCAGGATGAAAACAAGTAAATTAGTGCTTCGTCTTTGTGTTCATCAGAGACAAATTTCACCTTTATGATTTTCTGCAGCTTCAGCCTTGTGTGGACCCTTTGCTACGAGAGGATTTCACTTCTAGGGAGCAAAGTTCTAACTGAGTCTACCCTGGCTTTTACCAGGTCTTCTGCAACCCTCTTAGTGGCAAGATTTAACCCTTGAGCAACACAGAGGTTTAGAGCTGTCACATCCTCTGAACTACACTAGGATGTGGATAGCACCTAAAAGACAGGCAGTATTTCTGTCTGGACTACCCAGAAACTGAAAAGCTGGGCCCTTATAATAAAGCCCCAGGTCCTGCATTAAGAAGAGATGTATGAGACCAAAATTTGCAATACAAGATATTTTGAGTGTTTTTCAGCTGGTCACAAACTGTAGTTTCAATCCTATGCTTTCCTACTCCAGAATGTTTCAAGATTCATGAATTCAAGCATAATATTTCTGGGCTGCCAAAGAATCTCAGATCAGAGATTCTGAGATTATAAAGCCCAAATCACACTTTGCTGAATTATTTTCACTGGCACCTCAGCTCTGGCTGGAGAAACAGTAACCACTGCAAGGAAAATGGTATTACAGCCCCAACATTTAAATGTTTATTTTTCACAAATGGCAATTCAATATGTTTTGACAAAATCCAAGTATATTCCTTAATAATAACTCTGTCATTCAATGGCTCCTTGTGTTCTGTTCTCAGTTCTCTCATTGAACCATCATTTGAGTGCCTAAATATTCTCCAAGGATGCCGTCACATGCACAGCTGGCAGCTGGCATATAGGGTTTCTTTTCTGTTCCTCCTCCTAACAGAAATATCCATAGATTGCAAGTTTTGAAAGAGCAGATACACTCATTTCTCAATGAAATGTCATGTGCTTTTATTAACAAAGGCTGCTCACCATAGAGGAATTTTCATGAGCAGAAAATCAGTTCCCTAAGTGGAATTTGGCCAAGATAGAATACAGAGTCCTGTCACACAGTTTCTAGATTCATGGATCCTTGGGAAAACAAAAGACAAGAGTCTGCAAATTGAAGACAAGGGCATGGCCCTAGCTCTTTAGTTTGATGGGTACAGGCCCGCATAGCATAGATGAGTGTATGTCTATTTTAGAGGCTCCAGTCCGTGATGCTGAACATTTGTCAGTTGGTCAGTAAAGTTTTGAGATGAAACGATGCAGACAAACAAAAATATTAAGAAACCACTGTACCTCCCACATATTCAGAGGTTGAAACATTAAAAGACCAATTCTGCAAAGTGATCCAAGCTTCTCTGTAGCTCTGCACAGGAAAAACAAGCAGTACTGTAAACCAAGGAAAGTACCCTTTGCAACTGTCCCACCACCAGCTGTGAGGAGCTGTTCATCAGCAATCACCTTTCCTCCCTCCTCCCACACACGGGGCTTCAGATGTCAGTAGCAGAACAAGTGATGTTTGAGTTTAGCCCTGTCCACCTTTTTGATGATTCTTCCCAGCAACTGAAGAAGTGGATAAACAACTGGGTTGATTACTGGCATCTGCTGTTGGCTTTTCCAGCACAAGCTGAACACTGATGTAACCTAGGACGACAAGTGCTTTTTCTGCTTTGGGAAAGACAATCGTGATCGGGTCAGGCATGGGCCTAACTGCTTTGTACCAAATAAACTTGTGCTATGCAAGCCATTTAGGCCATTGTGGAACATGTGAAGTGGAAACTATACCCTCATGCTATGGCAAGCAGGTAGGAAGAAAGCCTGCATGTTTATCACACAGCGCTACTTGAGTCCTCACCAGCCTGGCTTGCTAGGACAAGACTCTGCAGATATAATCTACAGACCTTCATTCATACACAAAGATATTTTAACACCACATCTTAATCTTCAAGCTTATTTCATCACGGTTTGAGGTCGACGGTCAAGAATGAGATGCATGTTTGTCTTCAGGAGCTGGAAGCCTGAAATCGTTGATAACCCAAGTAGCAGATTTCTAGAGAATAGCAATAAATAATGTCACAAATAATTAAAAGAGGACAAGCAAGGAATACTTTTAAATATCTTTTTGCAAGCCTCACATCAAACTACCACTATTTAAAAGTCAAAGCTGCAAGTTACAGGAAATCATAGTCAATGGTAGTTCATTGGTCATAATAGGTACCAGTGAAAAGGGCAGGAATTTTGTGGTTCACAGTGGTTTATTTCTTCATGGCCACATTTTCTGTTTAGCTTTTTTTCTTTTAATTTTAAAAATGGTCATTAATGTACAGTAATATATTAATATGGTGGAGATTGGGGTTTTTTTGTTTGTTTATTTGTTTATTTAAAGTATACAGCATATCAAGTCCCATTAAAAAGAGTTTGACTAAAGAATTATGCAAAAGGCTTTAATAATTTAAATACTCATTCAGCCATATGTATATGTGCAATCTGTTTTATGTTCTATGTGAAACTTAAAATTGCTGTTTACTTAATGAATTTTAAAACCTCAACAATTTGCTAAAGTAGTAATAACACTCATTCTGTTTCAATTTGCCATACTGGAGATGCTTACAGATGAGTCAGGGATACAAACTCTAATAGTGATCAAAAATCCTCTACAGGTTAGGAGGATGCAGCACTGGAGTTTAGTCCCACTATCTCTAAAAATACTATCACTTCATCCTTATGCAAAGACATGTTATTATTATTACATAGAATGGAACACATAAAAGTTCATTTAGTATTTTTTTAAATGTAATGCTTTATAAAAGAGATATAGCTGAAGAAAAATATAAACAGACATGTAAATACTACAATGAAGTATATTGTTCTTATTTGAGTCAATTTCCTTGAGCAATTTCTTTTTCCAAGGTGAAAATTAAACACCAATATTTGTCTCATGGTATAAAAGTGACAGTAATAACTATAAAGAACCTTATAGTCTTATGCTTATTTCATCCTATTCTTAAGTTTTCACAGCAAAAATATTAAAATTTACAATATTCTCAAAAAGATGCAAACTTGTCAAATATATTACTCTGAAGTAAAATAACAATTAATTTACAGAAACCTACCATAGAAACTATTGAGTGGACAGTAGTGATGGTTTTCTATATAAAATCTATCAAAAATTGTTGGAGAAAATATATGAAGCATAGCTGATAGCTAATGGAATCTGCAATATGGCCACAGGGAAATAAGTTGCAGATCGTCAAAGTTAGCTCTTGTGCAGAAACATCCACCATGAGTTCACTAATTTCATCATTCACTGGAGAATAGCAGGAGGTTTCCATAACGCAACTATCTAGGAAACTGATTCAATCCTGTACTTTAAGCTTTACCCGTAGTTGGAACTTGCAACAGTTTGGATTTTTTGGTGCTCTGATCTCTCTTGCTCTCCAGAAGGCTGTGTAAATATCAAATTCTTCAGCACAAAGACAGCTCTCTCTAAAGCACTGGCAACTGGTCTTAGTAGACTGTTCAAAAAAAAAAAAAA
>VWZT01001555.1:20809-31554 GCA_013397055.1 Pachycephala philippinensis
GAAAAATATTCTAGTAGGAAACAGGGCCATTTTCTTCTGTTCCAGAAACGTTTTGTAATATGGTATCACAGACCATTACTGTAATTTTCTCACCAAAACAAATTATCCAGCTCTATGATTAAGCAGACGAGGGTTTTTAAACATTTTGCTTTCTTCCTTTCCTCTTACTAGCTATAAATCAAAGCAGTAATTTTGCAATACCTTTTTCTTCAAATGCACGACAGCAAAAATAAGCTCTTGGGCTGGGTGATGACTGCGGGCAAACTGTTGTGGCCCTGACAGAAAAGAGGGAGTGAGCAGAGATAGGAGGAACATGGGAATGTGAGAGGGAAAAGAAAGAAGAATTCTGGTGATAGCACTTAAGGCAGAAGCCATTTTACACACCTTTCTGGGGGCTCAGGAAGGAATGCTGCCCCAGTTCATTTACTACACATATCCACACACCTCTTGCCTTCACACATGGTGGCTCAAGACCCCCTTTTGAAAGGTGCCCACTAATTTCACACGTTTAGTGTCTGCTGAGCCACTGAGGCAGGTGCTGCTTCTGTGCCCAGGCTGGGTGAACACAGGCTCTGGGGAGCAAAGCTACAACAGCAATGCTCAACCACGTGGGAGCGAGAATGGAGAGAAGCTCCTTTGGTTTTGGCAGTGCTCCCATTGCCACCTCTCCTGGGCTCAGAGACATGGATACAGAAGTCCAGCAGTCCTGCAGGGAGAGCAAGCTAGGATAAGCTTTTCTGCACCAGGAATAGACAGCAAAAGGAACTTAACAGTCCAAGGTGCTTTGTGCTGATCGGCTGCTGTGTCGCTGCCTCAGATGCTGTTGACATCTGCAGAGGAACCAAGAGCACGGTTTGCAGCACGTAGCGTGGGCAGAGTCCTGGAGCCAACAGGCAGATTTAACATCAAATCCACATAACAGCATTCTATTTTCAGCTGAATAGGTGTTTCTTTTGGTAAGGTTTTGTCTGTCCCAAGAGGCTTCCTGTCACCCAAAGTCTGAAAAACACACTTTGTTCATCTGTCAGCTTTTATATCCACTAGTCCTATGTCCATTCGTTGGTAAAAGAAGCTGCCATTTCTCACATATTTTAAATGTCAAATGACAGGCATTCACACTAATTCATTCCATCCACGTTTTTCTTACCTCAGCTTTTATGGTTCTGTTTGTGCTGAGCATTATACAGACTCTTTCTAGCTGTGCTCAGTAGTCCCACCAGAAATGATACATTGAACTTTGAACAAGCAACAGACAACTACTCCTCAGATTCTTGGTGTTTCTTGGGAACAAGGGCCTGTCATTTTTATTTGATGGATTTCCTCTCAACATTTTGAAACAGGCTTGAACTGCTGCGTCCTTTCCTTCCTACTGTAACTAATCCTCCCCCAGACTTAACCACGCACTGAATATCGCAGGCATCACATTACTTTCTAGCATATCCTTTACTTCTCCTACAGCTAAGCTTTTCCAGTTAGCAGTGGTGAATGTTTCTTTATTAGTGGGGCAGGATCATGGACTGAAGCTGGCTGAGAGATTCTGGGTTGGAGCACAGAGGGCAGACACGTTCTCAGAGCATATGTCCTTCTCGTTGCCACACAGCCCTCAGTGCCAGAGGAAGATCATATCATCATCCCTATATTATTGGTGGAGAAACTCTAGGCCCAGAGGGCAAAGCAGCTTCCCTGCTGTCACCCAGGAGGGCTCAGAGCAGGATCCAGCCCTTTCCCCTTCCATCTGGCTGCTCACTCCAGGAGACCTGGTGCTTTGACAATGAGTCATAGTCAAGAAATGAGAAATCTCAAGTTAGAATAACCAGATTCGGTATCAAAAAGCATGCTGTAAGGATGGACACACCTAAATGTTTTTCTGAATCAGAACTGATATGACTGAAATTTGACAGAAAAAAGAAAAAGGGTTATTTAAAGAGAAGCTTTAGCTGATGCAAGTAAAAAGGTGTAAAAAAGCTTTTGTGGATCTATAATGTTAGTTAATATAAATCTGCTTTGTTCATTTCTATGAAACAAAAAAAAAATTTCTGATATTTTACTTCCTTCATAAAAATCTTCTGTTAAATATTAGAATGCCTGATTAGGGCTTTTGGGTCATCACTGCCATTCCTCGTTAGCAGATCTGTGTTTCTAACGTCTGATGAGAAGGTTCAACCATGCTATTACTCACACGGGTTGTTTGGCTGGCTCCACTGTCCTTAATCTGAATGAGTAATAGCTCCAGGATTGACCCTTTCCCTTTGTTGAAGACTGCACTAGTAATTAATTTTTTTCTAAGTTATCTCGATACTATTTTGAAACATGAGAGATGAACTCACACTAATAAGTAGGATGCTCCCACTTTAACTCCTGCAGCCTGGCTCTATAAATGCTTACACACATATAAACGCAGTTCTACACATCCCCATACCTTTAAGCACAGAAACATGCCTACTACATTCATAATTTAACAGTGCGTGTGATTCTGAAATTTAAAACTACTGCTGAGCAAAGAAAAAGATGCAGTTCTAAGTCAGTCCTTAAATCATCTAAATTGAACAATAAAAAAGGCCCTAATATAAATTAAACCAGTGGGTTTGTAAATACTGAAGTACTGAGGGCAGTGATGCTGCAGGCTGCATCAAGAAGAGGTTCCTTACAAGATCGCCTTCTGTAATTTATTTATTGTCTGGCACTGCAAGCCCAGAAAACAGACTACAGAGGTAACACAGATCTCAAGAGTATCTGTGGCAACAGTGTTGATCAGCCAAGTGACACCTGTTGTTAATTCTCAGCTGTGCTCTGTAATAGCAAGGACAAGCCTGTTGTTAAGCTCTTCTCTCCACTTGTTTATCTGACTTGACTGCCCTCATTTCTACACTAGGATTCCTCCATCTAATTAGAGCAGTTATTCTAAGCGAAGTAAATAAAACAGAAGAATGTTCCTGTTGCATAACATAACAATATTTCCCAGGTCCCTCAGTCGCAAACTCTAGTGGCAAATACCAATTACACGAAATAGAAGAAGTCAAGACCTCGGGAGGAGTTCTTTATGGTTTCCTTTGATAGAAAAATAAATTTATGGCTGAATAAAGCTGTTCCTGTACATTTCTGTATCAGCAAATAAAAACAGCTCTATAAAAGACCTCGCACATTTGGAGAAAAACAGGATGGGTAGGGCTGCCCTCTGCTACCCTGTGTCAACCTAATGATACTATCTTTAGTGCAGAGAATACCTAGAGAAGGTGGGTACTTTGAAAAGGAAGTTGGATGGGTTAGTGGGTCTCATGCAAAGAGGGGAAATTTGTCTCAGTGGTTTTCTAAATCTCTCACTGGGCCTGGTGGAAATTTATGTGCTGGCTTCATACAATTACTTGGCCTTTGGGAAAAGGTGCACTGGCACATGACGGGGAAAAACAGTCTGAAGTAACACAACCACCTCTGCGAGACAACTGTCTCAACAGAAGCAGAGAAAAGAAATTTCTGTTAGAGAAACAACAAGCAAAGAAATCTGTAGAAAAGTAAACAAGACAAGGAGTTGTTTTGTGGAGATGAAAGCTGTCACTAAAGACAGTAAACATCTGGTTGTGTTGATTATACGTTAGGAGCCAGATGAATCATGTATGACTAAATCTAGTGTAAGGTTAGTAGGACTGAAAATATGTCCAGGGTTATATATTTAAAAGAGTAGAGTAAGTACTTACACATCTTTAGTAGTCCCTGTAGCACCTAGGGAAAAAAAAAACACCAAACATGTTTACTAGGTAATGGCATAATCCTCTAAACCAACCAACAGTGCAGTAATAGTTTTTCTGTCTTTCTGTCCTAAACAACACAGAAATAGCAACAAAAATTTGCTACTGTCAGAGAACACACTTCTCATGATTGTTCAGTTTATCCTTAATGATTATCCACACTATCCCTTAAATCTATCACATCTGGGCCAGACTCTCAGTGTGTGAAAATGATACTGCTGTGGACTAGTGCCCAGGTGCAGTCACTCAAGATGGGAGCAACATAAGAAAAAAACAATCTTTCTGAATTTTATATCCCTCACTTTGCTCAGTCCTCTGGTGGTTTTGTCTGCTACAAAGTTGGCACAACTAACCAAGCAGTTGCTCCCAAATGCCTGATTATTCTGCCATTTGATGCAGTTGTAGAGCTGGCACTACATGTGTAAAATGCTGCCTTGTTCTTCCTGCCAGATAAACAAAGTTTTATAAAATGACTAGACAGAACTAACATAAACATTGGGACACAACCCATCCAAAGCCCCAGACGTCTAAGGAGATCATCCACCCCTTAATTCATCTTGCCATTTAACAAAAAAACAGAGACAAAAGCTGCCACCTGGCTGCCTGGTATAAGTGACTTTTTTTTTTGGTGACTCAGATGCTTCTCGCTGGGAGAGAAACATTCACTCAAGTACAAACTCTTTCTTGTTCCTCCCAAGTTACTAATGTTATGTTGCTCTTGCTAGTATATAATCCAGCTGAGTAACCAGTAAATTATGCCTTCTATTAATTACAGCAGTTAGGGCATACATTAGAAAAACCTTTCACTTCTCCTTTCCTCTTACTACTTAGCTGGAAAAGGTGATCTGAGCTCACTGTGAAGAAACTGCAGTAGCCAATCTCAGAGCATTTTTGAGTTTGGAGGTAGGTTGGGGTTTTTTTTCCCATGGTGCTTCATTTCTTGGAAAATTTTTATTTTTTCTGCTGCTGAAAAATATACATAAACAGCAAATACCTTTCATCTCACTTTGATGTTTAAGAATATGCCTTCTACATTCTTATTTTAAACAAGAGGAAGAAATAGTCCTGCAAGGCTTTCCAGCTCTGTCTACCTGAATGGATTGCTTGAATGGCAGAAAACATCACCGTTTATAGCTAATTCCTGAACATAACATCATTCCCACTTCCTATGACTTTACTGTCCCTCCTTTTCCCAGCAACAACACCAATGAGACTAGTACAAGACTGTACACATTTCTTCTGTTAGTCTTGCTTCTAGAGTCAGCAAAATGTCAGTGGCTAAACATATCAGCAGAAAGCCTTAATTAAGTTGGAGGGAGTATCTGTAGTCACAAGAAGCTCAGGCCCTTGCTTCAGAACTTTACTCCACCAGGCAGCCTTCTGAGACTTTTTGGCTTTGCAGGCACATCTATGAAGCACTACAAGTAAATCTCTCAAATTAATCGTGTCCAGGTGGAAGGCTGGCACTGCTGGGCAAGCTCAATCTCTGCCACTGTAGGGAGGCATTTTCTGCTACCAAGGCTAGTTAATCCAGAGTCAGCTCAGCAATGAGCCTTCAGGGCACCCCCCTGTACATCTAGACAGAGCCCAGGCATCAGTAACACTTCAGACAACATGTCTTTTGAAAAGCCTGGATGGAGCTAGCAGGATTTTTAATTTTTTCCAGATGAAGCTATTCCTTTTCTGTGCCTGTTCTGCATGAGGGCCATGACTTTCTTGTTTTTAGTCTAAACTTATTGCAACCAAAATCAGTTTCTCTAAAAAGGTTCATGGTCTTTTTTGAGGCCTTTGCTGAGACTTTTCTGAGTCTAAGCACCCCGGATGCCCATCTGAAAAATGTGTCTTCCTTGCAGGAACTACAGCAAAAGTACAGAGTGTTTAACACACAAACTGAAACCTCAAGCTAAGTGACAAGAATTGTGTGCCTACAGTACTGCTACACTCCCCAGAGGTGATACTCAAGTTCCAGTCAATCACAGGGCACACTTCAGTGTCATATCCATGTTCAGTGCCATGCCTGTCTTCAATGCATTATGGTACAAATACATTCTCACTCTGGAGACAGGAGATGTCTCTCAGACCCATCAGTCTGGGCTTTGTGTAGAGATATACAGCCACGAACCTGTGTTTGGAAATATGCCACTAACACTCACACATGGCAGCACTTGTTTCCTTGGGATGTTAGCAAGGGTACCACTGCTGAAAAATCACTGCAGTGTTTTGAAATGCATTTCACACAAAAACTTTGAGAACTGAGTATGATAAAAACAAATCCACTTTTTAAGAGATCAGTTTTATAATAAATTAAAAAATACATATAAAAAGAAATACGTTGTTTTCTACTTTTCTTATAAGCACAGCAAACTAGTTTATCCTCACTTTCATTGATGGGTTTCCATTAATTTCAGTGGGGTTATTCCTCATTTTCACTAGCAAAAGTGAAACAAGCGTTTGGTTCAAATTCACTCAAGTACCACTAAGGTACCTGACAGTAGATCTGAAAGTGTTTCCAGTTAAGAAAGGAGTTTTCTTCCTGTAAGGGTTCTGAACTTGCAAATGAACATCGTTTTACCTAGGTGTGCTATAAACAAACCTCTGTGTAAAAACTTATAAGGTTTTGTTCATTCGGGAGCCTGAACACTCCTTATACATAGATATTATTTCTCAAGGAATCCCAAAACATCTCAGTTCATACAGACGTGTTTATTTGTAAAGTCCAATCCATTCGCCCTCACCCCATTACTTCACTGACATATTTATCTAACTCTTGCCTGTTTAGTGAGCAACATAATTTTATCACTACTCGAGTTTCTTCTACCAGAAGTTCAGCCAAAGAATCTTGTTTACTACCAATTCACAAACACTCTACAGCCTGTTCCATAGCAGCAAGGCTTAGTGCTTTCATAGATATGATGGTTTCCATATATGACTTGACAAAAGCCTCACATATTAAAAAACTTGTCCATTTTTTCCCACTATATCAGCTTGGCCTAAAAAAAGGCAGCACTTGACCCTACAAGCCTTGTCTTGATAGGCTCTTGTTCGCTTGGTTTTTCAAAACCTGCCTAACCTCAGCAACAGATTGAAGAGTAGCCATGAAGCCACGTCCATGAAAAATAGGCAATACTGAATTGTCCTGCATGACCTCTCTGCTCACACCATTTACACAGTAGGACCATGGGTGCTTTTTGGCATTTTAGAGCTGCAGAAGGAGAAGAAAGAGTACAGCCTGCAAATAATCGTGGTCCATTCAGCCACGCATTGCTCTGAGCTCCAGCGATTACAGAAGAAAAACATTCTGTCTAGAGCAGTGGAGCTGTGATCCCTCAAAAAAACCCCAGAGCATTTAAACAGTCACAAATCAAAAAGAAGAAGAATTTATCCCAAAGCATCTTCCATTAGGCGAGAGGGGGTTTTGCTCTTTCAGAATAACAGCAGCTTCTCTTGGCGACACCACAGGATTTCAGTAAATGCAGGCCTAATGTGAAAGATGGTTGAAAGACATTGATAGCCACAGACGATATTGCTCTGTGCTGAGAAATGCATCAGGAGTGAAGGTGAGAGACAAAAGCTTCAGAAAAACATAAAAAGCATGAGAGGCAACCACTCACATGAATAAACACATGGATACAAAAAATGCTGGAACCTGACTTTAGAGCAGATTATGAAACATTTTCCTAATTTTTTTAATGGACAATGCCCTATGACATTTTCTTGCACATCAAATTGTTACAAAAAGCAAATAAAACCCCTCAAAACTATACATACGTACATGCAACTGTTAAGATTAAAAATGAGTTTTCTACTATAGGCTCATTTCTGATGTGCTCCAACAGTCAGCAATATGGAAGAGCGTTCTAACATAATGAATTTATTCTATTTATACCCCATTGTTTCCAACTGATTACTTCTTCAGCTCATCAGGTGGGAGTTCTGTACACAGACTTGACCCAATGAATAGAATGCCATGATGACTTCCTGGGCATTGCACCAAACTTGAAGTTAATAAATCTGTTAAAACTTGGTGTGAAAGTTCTCCTTCATCATAACTTGACTGTATTTGAAGCTTGCCACAGACTAACAGCTTCTCTATATATCTAAATTAAGGCTAGACTGACAGCCTCCAAAGAGTACCATAATTTAAGGTACTGTCATTGCTACTACAATAGATATGGAAAGGAGGAGGCAGTTAAAAGTTTTTAGTGAGGAATCACTAGAATGAAGGGAAATGCCTTAACTCAGGAAAAAGAAAGTAAATTAATGTTTAAGAACATATTTTTAAAAGAAAAAAAAAAAGGAAGAGCTATTTTTGAGCTTCTAAAACTCCAGGAAATAACATGAAAGAAGGATATGTAAAATGAGATAACAAAACACAAGGAAAACAGCAAGTTGAGAAATAAAAAAATAAGTATAATCCACAGTTAATACATAAAATAGCTGGGTAATTTAAGAAGAATGTATATACATCAGTTTACTCGGATAACTGAAGTTGCCATTTCTCAATTGAAGAGCTTTTTGCCACTGCCTGATACTCTGGAAAGAACATTTGAATGCTGTGAGTTATATTGGTGTTCTGGAGTACTGCACCACAGACTGAAATGTTATTCTAGATCGTGTCTATTAGTTTAGATCTCACAGACCATAGAGCTGAAAGCTCTGATGTCATTCTAGCCATGCAACAGAAGATAATATCATTAGCTGAACTATCACCATATATACATCTGCTTAGGAAAAATCAAATCAGGCTACAATAGAAATTTTACCAGAGTAAGAAAATGGGGATTGGCATAACACATTTAATGTGTTCCGTAAAGTAGGCTACAATATTACACTTAGTCATATGATACAACAGAGAGTGTTACAGGTTAATTACATGTTATGTTCCTCTAGCTTTGACATTACTGACTACACAATAGTCATAACTTTAGCATTAAAGATGCAGTCATGCTGTGCATGCCACAAAATTAATTTGTATTTACACAGTCTTCATATCTTTTGGCAAAATTGTGAGTTGCACTTTCCTTAAAAGCTCCAGGATTCAGAATAAAAATGGTAAGTCTTCTCCTTCCCCTTTATAAAATAATTTTATTTTTATTAGACACACTTTGTAAGGAATGCTAAATGAAGTAAATAAATAGTAGACATCTGACGTCTTGCTTTTATTGCCAGCTGTTCGTTATTTTAAGACCACAGACTGCACAGAGTAATTCCTGACTGACAGTGGTGAAAGTGAGAAGTGGACCTTTCAGAGCTGCATTTGATTTGGAGAGGTCTATCAGTGCAACAGCAACAATTCCATTATACTAATGATGTGTTTTACATGGCATTGTTGGTTTTTAGCTGCGCTAAGCCCTTGGGGATCTGTGGAATATTTTTAAAGAGCATGCGAAAGGTTACCAAAAAATGCAAGTTCAAATATTTTATGTATAACGGTATAACTAAGTTCAACTATCAAAGGAGTCAGACCTTCAGTGAAAACACTTCATGTATCTACAAGCCAAAACCTGTTGAAGACAACTACCTCTAATGCAATGGGACACATTTAAACAAACTTTGAGTTCAAAATTATTCACTAAATAATACTGTTGTCAGAGTTACTCTATTTGACATTTACCCATTTGTACCCTGGTACAAGTTCCACAGGGCGGCCAGATCAACATTAATTTAGAAACTACCACAAATGGACTAATAATTGACTCAACATTTTTGTCTGAACTTCTCTGAAGCTTGCACTGGTGCTTTTACCCAGCAAACAGAAAACGGATGTGAACAAGCATCACCCCAGTGGTATGAAGCTAGACTGGTCATATACAGAAAGAACTTCCAGTCACAGCAGTGTGGGAATCAACTAAAGGGAGAGAATTCATGTGTGCAAACAGGACAGTTCTAATAAGAGCACTGAATGTTCAAGCAAATTCACACAGTGCATTCTTTATGGATGAGAGAGGCCTCTGATAGATGGACATAGTACCTAAAACCCAACTTACAATCATTTAACAGAAAACGAGTAAGGTATGGCAGAATCACATTCTCCTCTGAGTGTGAAGTGCAGAGTTGAACAGGTAAACCAGCAACACACCCCACAAATGTACACACATAGGTACACCCTAGAGAAGGCAGCATCACTCACACTCACAGGCATGACCAAGCCAGGACTAGCACCGCCCAAGGCACCACGGAAGCTCCGGTTAAAGCAAGTCAAAACAGTAAGAGATGGGGACCCAGCAATTCTAAGTGGTCCAACTATTATTTTGCTGCGTATTTTCAAGAGCTGAAAGCTCACAAGTGCATCTGAAAGACTTGATAAAGGTACTGGAACAGGTGGCAATGTTTGCCAAGTGCAGCTAGGATGAAAAATGATTGAGAAATGCTCATATTATAATTACAGGGGGAAGGTCCACTTATCAGTTTCCATGTACTTTCCTTTTCTGCGGGGGCTGGGGGGAGGAAGAGCACAACAGCACCATCTTTCCAGATCTTATCTCTTTTGAAAATAGCAATGAACAAATAAGGGAGCCAGCTGGACGCACCAGCCAGCAGTACACATTAACATGCATGAAACCTCAATTATGGAATATCCTCCAACTTCTCCAACAAGCAAAAGGAGAAGATGTGGCACAAATTCATTTCAGAAGTGGCATTCGTGGCCTTATAGGGAAGCGAAGAGGATGGAGCTGACACCTCCGGCGGGATCCTTACGTCCAGCTCCCGGCCTGGGCTTGCCGTGCCTTGGGCAGCTGCTGTCGGAGATGGTGATTCTAGCGACAACCGGGCACCAGAAAGCCGCCGGTGCCCGCGGCAGGCCACATCACCCTCTCTCCCCCGAGCAAGCGGATCAACCTCGGGGAAGGAAGATGCTCTTGCAAGAGGGCGGGCAGTGATTCCCGCGGCTCGGACGGGCATCCCCCGAGCCGGGGGCTGTACCCCGCCGGGTGTGGGTGCGTGCCCGCCGCCGCCCTCCGCCCCGCAGGGCTGCCCCAGCACGGCGGGGATGCTCGCCCC
>VWZT01001555.1:31566-119902 GCA_013397055.1 Pachycephala philippinensis
CCGCGGGGACCCCTCCTCCTCCTCTTCCTCCTCCTCCTCCTCCTCCTCTCCCCACCCATTGCCCGGGAAACCGCCGGCCCCGAGAGCCGCTTCCCGGCCCCAGCTCCGGCCCCTCACCGCACCCCCTGTTCGTCCCCAAGGAAAGCCACACCCCGCTTCCCGGGCTGTCCCCTCGTCCGAACGGGCTGGAGCTGCCAAGCCGGAGATATGGCTCAACCGAGGCTCAAGCTTGCAAGACTCCGAACGACCCTCACCCGCAGGCAACAAGCCCAGAGCCTCCCCGGGCAGTGGAGATGCTCCTTAGCTCACGCGTTTCACGGGAGCTTTGGGACACCCCTCATTCACCAACGGGAGCATCGGTGTAACCACAGGACCGGGCTGCAAACCCTACCTCTGCTATCAGTAACATCCCGTTCACTATTTTAAGCAAGTCTTTATTGATTGGTTTGGGTATTTCTCTTCTTATAAGAAACATGATGGTGAAACTGAAGACTCATTGAGTTGAGAAGAGCTACAGATTCACTTTGCCCAAGTAATATCAGCAGCACTAAGAAACATGAAAGATAACTTTACAAATTCTTCAAGCAATCATTTTCATTCAACATTTGTGTCATTTACCAAAAAGAGCTTGACTTTCTGTCAACCCAAACCTGTCTTCCACACAGAGAAGTAAAATACTTTAAGACCTTGATGGCTTGGTTACCCTTCCTCCGTCCTCAAATGACCAGGAAGCTGAAATCCAGTGGATACATCTAGATACAACTGCAAATACTCTAGACAGATAGATAGATACTACTGCTACAACAAATTTGTTTAAGGGCTTAGAAAGATGTTTTAGGGGTGTCATAGAAACACCAGTACGAGCATCACATATGCACATGACTGATAATTGTCTACTACAAAAGGACCAGATATAAAATGCAGCTGCTTGACCTTTCAGTCTGTTCAGAGAAGGGGGGAAAAAAGACAGCACAATTACAGGTTTCTCAAGAAGTACACATTAAAACAAAGCAGCTCCATAACCAGCAGAAATAATAACATCCAGTCTCCTATGGATTTTTGCCCTAGGGAGGAGAACCTGCGTGGGCTCACTGATACCCACCTCAGGACAGGGTGCAAGATCTCCCTCCTCTGACTGGCCACCTATTTTCATGTTGGTTGTAGAAAGTCAGTATTTTCAGGGTCTTTGTCTATACCTTCCTGACAAATTGCCTGAACCTGAACAATCAGCTCAAAATCTGATAAGACAGGGCTGGGCACATAGCTACGGCAACACAATTCCACCACCAGCCTTAAAGCAGGCAGACAATGCAAATGTGTGCATTTTTCTTCAGAAAAAAATCTCACAAAGATTCAAAACCACCTCTTTTTGATGGCCAGTTTTCTGAAATTCACACATAGAAAAATAAATCCTCAGGCCAAGCTTTCAGCAGCAAGTGTCAGCTCAGATCTAATTTTTAATGGCAGAGTTAAGAAGGAAGAAAGGGTGCTCTGAAAGCAAGGCTGAAAGACATACTGCTTAAGGCCCCATGTGGTTTTCTAATATAAAAACAAACAAAAAATCCCAGCAACCCACACTGACCATAGGCTTGCCACATTTTGAGGTATCTATGAACGTGTTTTTAATATGCAATTTACCTTGGAGGAAGCAGTTGTGATGAGCACAGAAACCCAGCCATGTCCTCACGTATCAGGAGAGGCAGCTGGGAGGCAAAAATCCCCTGGAGATGCCTTGACACCAAGCCATTGCCCTGGCCACAAGGAGAAGAGATGAGGCTGGTCCAGAAACCTGCAGTGGTATGAAGGATGACAGAAAAGGTGATGTAACTTCTAAGTGCTGTCACTCCTACAAGTTCAGTGTATCGCACACAAGCCAAACACCCTGTGTGCACAAACCAAGGGCTGCATTAAGTTCAGCAAGGCAAGAAACTGCCAGTACACCCATCCAAAGCTGGAGTTAGTAGCAGTTTCAGGGGACTTAAGACAACGGAAACATGATTTATTCCTCTATATATACTGTCTGGGATTGTAATGAGTCAGCCCCTCTCTTGGCAGCTCTATTGTAGTTGCCTCCTACTACAAATGAGAAGACACACTTTAGTTTCAACTTTACTTGTGTTTTACACAAACAGAGTATTTCACTTCATTACTGAAAATAACTGGTAGCAAAATATAGTCACCTAAGCAAGTTAATTAAATGAACACTTGACATTAAGGGAAAGGAGAGATGTGTTCCCTGCATCAGCAAACTCTTGGTGTCTGCCATCACACACCCTGTGTACATCATCTCCTCTGAGGAAGACAGAGAGATGTATGGATGTGAACTTCTCGAAGTATTTCAGAAGATGTCGTGAAAAAGGATTTTATTATTCTTTCCCTAAATCAACAAAAATTTTACCCAGCTGGGAAAACAGGTTGATTGATGGGATTATCCAAATCTGAAATTCTGGTGATTTTCCCTTTTTGGACATTTTTGCTAGTCTGAGTGTTTAAAATACAAACAATCTGTCTGTCAAGCTGGTATGCAAGTCTATGGAAAAGGATCTTTAAAACCCATTACTCCTGGGTATTAGGGAACAGCCCTTTGCACAGTAATGTATACTTTTCAAAATCCTTTTTTATGTAAGTATGCACATAGAAGCCTTATTCATCCGTTATTTCTTTCTAACAAAACATTTGCTTACAAAGGCTTGGATCTCAGCTTATGCAAGTATAAGAGCTAGACTTTGATTATCCTTGTGGGTCCCTCCCAACTCAGGATATTCTATAATTTTATAGAAAAAAATATAGTGCTAATTAGCATCTTCTGCATATTTTCTATTGAACAGTGTCTTTTAGATATGGATGTTCTCAAAACTACAAATGTCCTGAAAAAATTGTCAGTTCTTCATCAGTAGTTAGCACCATAAGATAAACTTTTTCCTTATCAAATCTACAACAGAAATTCAATTTAGATCAAACTTACCCTCTTTAAGAGTTACACTGCAAATATGTGCTCAGAGTTTACCAATGCAACCACCTTGTTCATGGCTGATTTTCAATTCCATTGCTTTCAAGTTCTAATTTCCATGTTTTCAGGCTACCTTGCATTATGTTTCTCCCTGGACAGTTTTACAGTCTTGCTACAGCACTCTTGTTTTATAGCTGGCAACCTGGACTTGTAGGTTTCACTGACTTCTTCAAATGTCATGGTAAAGCATAGATGGTGCTTGTGAACACTTAGCCACTAAAGGACAAACAGTTACGACCCTATTTCCCAGGAAACCTGCAAGGATGATTCTTCTTGAAAAATTCAGTAGTCCAAGCCCCAGTCTAATAAAGAAAAAGCACTTTTGTGGGAACTGGGGGTTGTTTATTTTACATATCAATAAACAAAGACCAATACATCAAGATACTAAATTATTTACATTAATATAAAGAAGGGGAAAAAATCAAGAACTTATTAGTAAAAGGTATCATGATTCCACAACCCTTGAAGTTGCTCACTACATGGCAAAGGGAGACATTGAGAAGATATCTACATTGCTGGGAACATTTTATTCTTAGCAAAAAGGGTTAACTAATTTGATTTGGGTTACAGAAGCCAAATGACATTCATAAAACCCAGAGGCCAACAAAAAGAAAGAAAGCTACAACTCCCCATGATTCTACACTATTTCTTAATAATGGCTATATTGAGAAAGCACTTGGTCACACCAGGCTGACCCCAACTGTGCAAGGTACCATCTGGACACATAATGAATGCTCGTCTTTGCTGGCAGTCAGAAAGACAAGAAATAGCTGATGGATGAGATAATAGAGAAGCCAAAATAGGAAGCAGTGAGATAGCATTACTATTTATAAAATGGATGTGCCTAACAAGAACAAAAAAAAAAAAAAAAAAAAGCTGTATCAGGTCAAAGGAAAGATCCACCTTTTTCAGGATCCTGACTCTGACAGGACTGAAAGAATGCAGGAAACTCACACAGTATGTGCCCCCTAAACTCTCCCATCTTCCAGCATTTACAGGTCACAGTTTGCCTGAGGCAGGTATGGTTGCCATGTTTTAAGCGACCCTTAACATATTTCTCTTCTATGAACCTGTTCCACCAACCCTTGAACTCATACAAGACCCTGGCACTCAAAGCATCCTCTGTTCCACTTCTCAGCCACATGTGAATTGAAGAACCTTCTTTCTTTTGCTTTGAGCCTGGCTCCTGCCCACTTCAGCTGTTGGTGGTTTGTTCCTTGTATCAGGATAAACATGGAAGAACCAATTCCTCACCTCACACCATTTATGATTTTTGTCCTTCATAGCAGAATAAACACCAAAGAATCAATATGCCATGTCCCCCATCCTCACCTTTAGTTAGCAGCAGTAATAGCAAGTTGTCATTTTCTGGCAGATGATCAATAGGTAGTTAAAACACTTTGAAAGAGATTTTCTGTGAAAGGATTTAGAAACCCCATTCTAGAGATTAGTTTCTGCTAGTAATACCAAGTTTATATGAGAAGCAGTGCAGGGACCCTGCATGGAGGGAGCAGCCAAACTGCTTTGCCCATCACAGACTTATTGTAATTCCTGCAGTGTGACCCCCCTTGCACTCCTTGCTAGCAATGAGAAAATGTGGTAAAGAGCTCTCTATAAGCCCCTCTCTCTCCCTTTTTCTGGCTGTCTGGCAGCCCTACACTCACCAAGGGAATTTTTCAGCACCAGCTCTACACTCCTCTGGGCTCTCAGCTGCCTTGCCTCATCTCAAGCTCACCACCACAGTGAGTAGCCCACAGAAGGGCCAGCTACCATCTAATCTTAGATGATCCACATGGCATTATTTATCATGGCAATGCAGTGAGGGACAGAATCAAACTGCAAGAACTTAGGAGGAAAAGCAATTTGTCTTTCTCCTTGCAGTGACAGTGGAAAATTTGACTTGAATATTTCTTTTAAATGAAAATGATTACTCCTTCTATTAAAAAAACCCCATAAAACAGTGGAATGTGTAGGTTTATAATGGTCCATGGAAGCAGACTTAAAAAATATGATTTAATCACCTCACTTTAAAGAAAAAAAAAAAAAAAGAGTATTTGCCAAGACCAAAAGTTTTCTTTCATCTTAAGTCAAGATTTTAATTTATCGATCTGTTCCTGCTCTCGTGGAAGTCACTAATAAAATTCTCATTATTGGGCCAAATCAGACATGAATTGAGACAAAATCAACAATTTCTCCTAAAACATCTAGTAAGCAATGAACAAGGAACCCACTGGCCAGCCAACAAGTGCCAAAGAAATGTGAATATTCTGTTAGTGGATATGCCAGCTTTACAGAAATTTCTGCACCCCCTCCCCTCTCCCCCAGTCTCTGACAGAATAAATAACAATTACTTTTGCAATAATTCTTTCTGAATGTGATTATTGTCCATAGTCTTGAAACCTCCTTTGTTTTAAAAACTTATGGGACATATGATTCTTAGCTGATTCACAAGGTAGAAATGGAGTTCAGGACTAAAATTTTCAAAGGTAAGTTGATAGGGGAGAAATAAGTCATAATTCAATGTTCACATCAGTGTTACGTATGTTCCTAAAAAGTCTAGATTTTAGCACACAGACCTGAAGAATTTGCTGTTGAGCTCAGCTATTACCCCCTGCCTGAAAAGATTTTTCTTTCAGAGTTATTTTCAGGTGCTCTTGAAAATAACAAATGGCCAAATGCTTAAACTGGACATTCAGAAACAGTTTGGAATCCTTTCTGTGCCCAAAAAGTTGATATATATGATGTACTAGATTCTTCTATTAGAGGTTTTACAAAAATACAGGAGATAAGTAAGACCGCTTCTTACTTCTGAGATCACTCAGGCTTCATTTTACTCTCTGATAACAAACAGCCTCCCAGAGCTCTATTCCAGAGGAGAAAAGCATCTTACTCTCTTATTTTAATATACTATGCAGACACATTAAACTCTTTCCCCATCTCTTACTTCATAAATTAATTTGAAAGATGCAGCTAAATCAGCTTTTACAAAGACAGGATCACAAAATGAAGAGATGAAAAAATGGCAAAATTCTAGAGAAAGGACCTTTATACTGAGCTGTCATGAAGATGTCAGTGCAGCACTGCATCTTTTTGAAACAAAGTGTGTGCATTGCTTCAGGCACACACGTACCTAAAACACACTTGTTCCATTTGAAAAGCCTAAATTAGTACTCGAGCAGTGTAAGACAACTGGATCCAGATCCGTGAGAGGAAACTCTCTTTTCCTCAGAACTGTTTAGGAGAAAGGCACATCTCTTGTTTGGAGTCACACACTTTTATTTCAAGAGGCCCTTCTGCACACATAGCTCTTATTTGTGCAGTACTGTGGGAAGATGATATCCCTGCTTTATAATGTTTTATTTTCATGCACTTTTTCAGATGTCAATTCTTCCTCTGTTGTTGATATAAATTTCCATTACAGTTTTCCACACATAATAATTGCTTTTGCCCTATATTGGTAACGATGCCAACCAGCACAGTCGCTGCCTTGTTTTTGTATGCAGTGTGCCTGCAGACTATAGAAACAGCAGACACATCCTCAGCACGAAAAACGTCTTCATCAAAGCTGTATATTTATCCACCTCTGCTTAATTAATACCTTAGCTTTTGAAAACCTAGGGAAGCTAAAATTTGCCAGTCTTTTTACAGTAGCTATATATAATTCACACTGACTGGGACTTTCATAATTTGCATGTGCCATCTTATTGAAATAATAGAATTCTGCTTCAGCAAATACCAGCCAGGCTAAGAAAAGATAAATGTACATCAAAACAGCACCTCTCTATCTAAATATGGGTTTAATACAAAAGGATGCTAATAATTTTGATTAATCAAAAGTTCTGTCATACTAGCCATACAGTAAACAGTTCTTACAATTAGCAACATGGAAGCAGTGTGTGTTAAGTCATTAAAAAAAGAGGCACCCACAAACACCAACTATATATTTTGCCTTGACTGCTTTTAACACACAATTTTAATCAGAATGTGGTTCTTGACAGATAAAGTACTAACAATTTTTAAGCACTTAAAGAAGGCTCTTGTATGCACAATTTCAAATATTTGTAGGAGCAGAATATTTGTACCCATGAAATAAAACAAACTGTAAGCAATCGATAGTAGTTATATGATGTCCTCACATGGTGCTCTCATAGGAGACATCCTTTTAGCACCTATATAAGGGTGACAAACTCCTCTCATTTATATTAATAAAGATTAAGCAATCAACCCTTGTTAAACACAGAATCAGCTTTTGGATCCACAAGTAGAGGCAAATGGTAGAGAGAGACATAGAAATGGACAGTTTGGGAATTTCTGTATTACATACTTTATCTATTTTCATTTATTCCAGTTTTAACAGCAAAATGGAGGCAACACACCAAAACCATCTGTTCCTTAATATATACCTGGCATTACTCCCAAAACACTGGTATTTTGTTTGTTAGTATTTGCATTGCATTTCAAAATTCATTACTTGGGGCTCCTAAAATGCACAGAATTGCATGAAAATGTTGAACGTAAGTTAAAACAATTGCTGCGGAGATTTAATTCTTTGATTTCTGACAGTGAGCATTTAGGATTCAAGGACTTGCTTTTCTCTTTCCTCCAGAATGAGAAGGGCCAGTACTTTTCCAACCAATCCCAAATCTCTCCCATGTCATAATTAGAAGCACATGTCACTTGGGGAAGTTCTGACAGGAAGCTGACAGCCTGGTAGCCCCTCACAGCAAACCTGCCCTAGAAGGCTGAGACATGGTGAAACCACAGGTGCTGGCAGCACCAGTCCAGATGTACAACAGCATAAACAAGAAGAGATCTGGACTCAAACCTAACAATGACCAGAGCACTTACTTGAAATGAAGCCACTCTTTTTTGATTTAGTTTTCAAAGTACTGAACATTGCTCCATTTGGCAATGTTACAACGCAGTGTAAATCAAATCTTACAAAACCTCTGAAATTCTGTATGCACAAGCAGTTCTGTTCAGGGGAGGGATGAAAAACTCTGGCAACTTCTCTTTTGTCACAGATTTCTTTCAAATCATTTAAGTTAGTTTAAACACTGATGAGAACATTTTCCATTGCACTATTATTCATGTTCTCACAGTCACAGATATGATACTGCTCTTCTGTTTGGGGCTTTTTTCTTTTTGCTATTTCATAAAAGTTTGATTTGAGAGGGTAAAAAACTAATTAGAAATCATTGGTCCCTTCTAAGAAAAACCTAGGCGTATTATTAGGTGCTGTTGACTCTGACTGCAGTACATGCTGTCTGCATGCTTCATGGTTTTCACTGAGAGATACTTGCTGACCTAGGATCTTGTCAGCACTTATGTTTACAGAGTATTTAAAGATAATGACTGTATGTGACCCTTGAACTAAATGTTCTGGTTTCAAAATGTGAAAGAAAAACAAAAAAAAGCAATGTGTTACCATAAATGAATTTGAAAGAACTAGGAAACTATTTACTGATCCAGCCAACATTTATATGCCTGATTAATCTCCAGGAATCTGACAGGCTAAACACAAGTTTCTAAGTTGGCAGGACTGGAGCTGGGTTGTCAAGTGCACAGGTAACATACGGCATTGCTGCAGGGTTACAAACCACCTGCCTGCATGGCACATCACATGATGGAAAGCAAAAGGGTGGGGCAGCTTCTCGGCTGCAAGGCAAATTCTGCACAAGTTCAGGTGCTTGAGCGGTCACATATGGTGGGTAGTTTATAGCCCAAAAGCTGCCCACAGCCTGGTGAGATAGTTCACCTTGCTTATACCTTGCTAACAGTGACCTTTATCCTGGGAAAATACTGAGAGAGGTTTGCCAGCTGGAAGAATTATTTTGTTAACTGCAGCAGTCGGGCCCTGCTGTCGGCCTCCTAGGGGCTGTGCTCTCACCCATGCTGTAAGGGCAGCACACCTCGGAAAACACACTCCAAGAGCTACAAAGCTACAAAAGGCAATGACAATACGTGTCTTGCAACCTCTCCTAGAATGATTCAACTCTGCTTCCCTCATACTCCTCACTGGCCCCTACTAAAGGAAGTCACCAGCACGGCAGGGTGACAACCCTGCCTCCAGCAGCAATGCTGGATGGAGTGTCTCAGTGCACATGCTGCAGAATTCCAGCTTTCTGGCAAGCCCTTCATTTGCAGCAGTAGGTCCAGTCATATGACAGGAAAAGGTTTCCAGTATTTGGTTTTCTCCAGACAGCAGAAGAACTTCTAAGTAGCCGCCACAGGACGAAAAATTGGAAACATCTGATCTTGCGACACTGGAAGCATCTGAGCACTGTGGAGGAACACAGAGCTCGTGAGAGGGTTCCTGCTGAGCTGGACTGGGGATGTCCAGACCTGCTGCCTGGGCAGCAATGCAGCACTGCATTTTCCTTGTATGACTGCACTCTCTTGTATACTTGTGCTCCTGACATTGTCTTGGCAGCCTGCTGGGAGGAGTCACTGCTGATTGTGGTATCAGTGCCCATTTGGGTGCTGCCTAGAGCTTCCTTATTGCTTTCTGTATCATCCTCTGGGGTTTTTTGCTGTTTCTCTAAAAACACAAAATGACATCCTAATGCACCACCACATCCTGCTCTGCCTTTGCCCTGGGCAGCACAGGCTCTGCTCAAGGGGGAAGCAGGCAGGAGAGCTGTTTGGGGCCTCTGTGCTCTGCAGTAGCCTCAGTTATGGACCCAGACCCCTTTGTGCTATGCTGTCTATGGAGAACAAAAGGAGTCCAAACAGAAAACAGGAAGACTGAAAAGGATATAATCATGCTGGCAGACTTCTGTGGACTTCTAATAGGCCTTAAGGTATGTTCTTCTATATATAAATGTTAAAACATTATAATTCAGCTTTTTTAGCCTAACCAGCCATAGAAAGATGCAAGGGAAGGTGAATCAAAGGGAGTGATCAGAATAAAGACAACATGAACTTTTCAATGGTGTTGTTCAGAAGGAAACACAAAAGTGCAGGGCCTGATTGGTTCATGTGATCTCATGATAAAAAAGTTAGACCAAGAGCTGGCTTTAGACACAGTGACATAATCAGAGTGCATTTGCTTCTGATATTCGTATTGATATTGCAAAGACTACAAAAGCAGGTTTCCTCTGACACTAAATTGACAGTCCTTTCTACAGATCCAGCCTGCATTTGAATGTGGTATTCTGACTTTTGGTAACCTCTGTGCCGAACAGGTCATAACATTGGCACTTCATAACCATATGTCAGGCATTAGATGTCTCTTATTTTAATGTACAGAATCATACCAGATATGCATTTCTTTGATGAAGTACCTGTATTATTCTTTCTGTCACTTCCTGTATTTCACCCAAAGATTTTTCACCATTCCTCAGACAGCCCTGAACTCCATTGGACCATCACCTGAAGCACAAAGTTAGGAAGAAACATACATCACAAAAAGCACAGCTACAAGGAGGAGGAAGGAGCCTGTATATTGACATTTGCACTGCAAAAACATAAAAATTTTAGCATAAAATATTCCAATAATTCTCCAACTACCCACTCTCTCATTGTTCCTGTTTCTTGCAAAACAAATACAAACTGTTAAATCAGATGTCCTCCATCAGACAGGCCCCCAAACAAAAATTCATCTGAGTCCATGCAGCACAGGGCAGACGCAAGCCTGGAGGAAGTGGTGGCAACACCTCTGGCTGGTATTGCCATCAGCGACTCCAGCTTTTGAAACCATATTTTTATTCTGCATCTGGGTGGAGGCTGCTGCTGTGCTTGGGACTTAATTGTCCTTAAATTACATGAAATTAAAGATGGCAGTTATACCCTTCACCTTCAATGAGGTTTTAATTAGATCCATCCCACCAGCCTGCCCATCTGTGCATATCCATTTTGGCATATTACTAATGTGTTTAATGGAAATAAACAAAGCCATGTGTTTTACGTTAAAACAAAGAACATGACATCTAGGTTACATAGCAATTAATAATTTCAGTGGAATTTTAGTTCAGCCCAATATTATGTTATGGGTTATACACAAAATCACAAGATATTACTTTTCTATGTGTCCAAGACATGTCCTGTACATCAGATGCCCTATTATTAATTCAACCAGTAATTTATTCAGAGACTATTGAAAAATCTGGTTTGGGATGCTTCTGGTAGGGAAAGTACTAGGAGTTTTTTCTGCATTTTTTAATTGTATTAATTTGAAGCAATTTATTACTACTGTCATATAACATCCTCTATATTTATATATATATATATATATATACATTTATACAAAGCTGCACAACTTATGGTAAATTATTACACACCTAAAAGTCATCTGTAGTTCAAGAATTTCTTTGTTACTGAGCACAAAGAAAAATATGAGACACTTTCTTAAATGCATAAATAGACTCAGCTGACTTAGCAAACATGTGACTACCACACCACTGCTCAGAAATTTCTTGTAAAGTACAAGGTAGGAAGCCAAAAAGGAAGCATAATGCAATATGTTCTTTAAAGTTATAATGGAACATATGAGAAAGAAAACACAATGCAGTATGACTTACTCTGTAACTAGTCTAACCAGAAAAAATAATTATAGTCAGCTCTCCATTAATACTGGGTGGATTATCAAATTTGGAAATAAATTAGGCTAAGGATGCACAACAGCTGCCTTGTTTCCAAACAGCCCAGTTAAAGCTGGCAGGGCTTATTAACTCACGCACAGCACCACCCAGGCTTGGCACTGCTGCTTCCAGCCCTGAGCTGGTGCTGGGCAGTTAGGTGGGAAAGCACTTGGGCAAACCTGGAAGTGTGGCACTGAGACCTTCAGTCCTGCAGGAGGCACAGTCCCAGCTGCCATCTCACACCGGGGTCCTTTCTTGCCACATGGCCAGACTTGACTGGCTGGTCACCAAGAGATGTTCCTGGCCATCGTCAAACAGGAACAAGACTGTCCCATGTAAAAGCCAAAATCCAGGTTTGAAGATTCACCAATTTCTGTGCACCTACAGTAATACTGGAAGATTTCACATCATTTTGCCAAGAGATTTGTTTAGCAGACAAATCTTGACTTTCCAGATGAATTCAAACTTTCTTCTTCTTTCATTTAAAACTGATCATTCTCCCAACTATGAGATTTTTTGGCTACGGTCAGCCTTTTGCTGGAAGGAAGCATCGTCTTTTCTTAGAAACAGTGCAATTAGTTTATGTAATGAATTACTGCATACTCAATAATTTATTGATTTTACTTGATGCCATGATTTCTTACTAGTTTTATAAGCAATATGTATTTAATTGTAGCCATTCCAGGGGTTTTTCCTTACGTTTTCACACTCTAAGAGCCATGTTTCTTAACATAAGCAAGTCATCTGTAGGTTACAGAATACACACATACAAATGAATTGGGCTGCTTCCTGGAAGTGATCTCCAGTTCAGTTCACACTGCTGTGGCAGGTCTTTCGGGCATTCAGGTGACTGATCCTGGGTACTGTGCCTACTGTTTCCCTATCCTCTTTCCATATGTACAATGTTCCTAGAATGGCTACAAGAGTGCTTTTCACTAGCAAGACTTTTTGTAGTGGCTGAGTATTTTGCATTCAGTACCTGGATACAGAACATGGAAACTCAGGAAACCCAGAAACTGTGTTTTCTTGCATCAAAGAATGAGACACCTCTACCCAAAGGACTGCCCATGCACAAGGTGCCTGACTTTTTTTTATAATACTGCTAATGCTGTATAAAGAAATCGTTGAAATGTTTGGTGGTAGTACTGTGGGTTATTTTAATTCTTTTAAAAGCATTATTTGGAGTTACCAAAATTGAAGAATAATTCTTGAGACCCAATAAAACCAAGTGACTAGGAAATTAATTTCAATTACTAATGGGCAATTTTTTAAAATTCAAAACCACCTGGACTGTACTGGGAACATTCAATAAAAACATTTTGATCACTACAAATAAGTAATCTGCCAAGTTTATAGCTGTGTAAGAAATGATGCAACAAAGAATGACAACTAGTAAAAAGCATCACCCTTCAGTAAGTTAATGAAGTGCTTTTTGTTTTATTTAAATAAAACTAGTAGAACCTGTTCTGGAAATAACTATCCTTAAGATCGGAATGACAACAGGCTTCCACTCTTGAACCTCAGACTAAACAAAGCCATCAAAAGGAAGAAGACAAAACCTTTCAGGTTATTGCACTGATGTGAAATAAAACCACAAACCACCTCGTTGCTTTCCTGGTGAAGGAAATGCATCAACGCAATGGGTAAGAGCTGTTGCTGAACTATTTCAAGACTAGAGGGGGAAAGAAAGAGGCAAGAGTTGTAACTAAAGTATTTGGGAAATATTAAAAAATGCCCTGAAGCTGCTTTAACAGATACAGAAAATCTGACGAAGCACGGTTTTCTTGTTCTCCATGGATTTCAAATAATGTTTTCAAAATCTCTGATGAAAGAAAAATAAGAACAGACTGACAAAATTGGCTCAGATGTGATCATGGATTCTTAAGCCTAATGCATAACTAGTGCCCTCTTTCATATTTTGTAGGAAAATCTCCGACCTCTTTTCACCATTCTAAAATTCTCTGAAACATTATGATGATAAATCCGTATCTATTTTTATTTTCTCTTTATGTAAATACATACTGCCATCCTTGGTATTTTTGGTATTAGACAGAGATTCTTGTTATGGTTCAGTGTCTTTATTCAGGCAGGAAAAGGGACTGAATGTGAGACCGCTGTTCTTACTCAAAGGCCTGGAACAGGGAGTCCCGCTTTAGGACTGGTGGAGCAGTCCTACTGTTACAGCTTGGCACACTGGGTTAAAGGTCCCATCACAAGCTTCAGAAACAATACCAATCAATGTCAGACACACAGAAATACCTTAGCCAAAATTACAGGGTTCAATGGTCTTTCTCATACATAATTAAAGCAAACAATCATCCAGCCAATCTGCAAAGTCTTTTAATCAGGAAAAAAAAACCCAATCTTTATTAGCAGTCACCTTGTCATATAAAATGCTTGCTATTGCTTAAGAATGACAGAAGTGGAAAAATCCACTGGGACTTGGATGCAAAAAGCTGGCTGACATTAATGTTTGGAGTTCTTTTACAATTCAAGCTGCATTTTTAAAAAATATTTTTCTTCTTTTAAAAGACGGCAGCAATGTGAGTTATCTGAAGACTGTGAAATTTTTTCGAAGATGCTAGCATCTTACAGCCAGTATTTTTGTTTGCATAGTCTGTTTAATTGGCAGGATTCTTCCTAAAGTCTTCAGAAATGGGTTTTGTTTTTTGGGGGTTTTTTTCTTAAACAAGATTCTGGATTTGAGTATCTCCATTTTTATCTCAAGGCACACTGGAGCAACAAAAGCTACAGCTAACAAGAAGAGAGCAACTTCCCTGCAAGACATGTAACTCCGGACTCCTAGAGAAGCTAAGGCATCTAAAAGCAAGGGCCACCCTTCAAAAACACGTACATAATCAAACACAGATCAAGCTGTGCTTACTTTAAAAATACTAATTTTGTTCAACTAAGCATCCGAATTAATGTACAAATGCTGGAGTCATCCAACACAATTAAGACAGCATGAAGGCAGTCATAAAAACATAGCTCAGTACGAAGGACTAGTAACTTGAAATGTATCCCTTCTAACCCCCCAAGTGTAATGGAGGTATGGGCTGTGGCTGTGTGGGGATTGGCCTCCCTGCAGCACAACGAGGTCCCACAGTCACACTTGCAGAGTTGTCCAGGGACACGAACAAATGCAGATGCCACAAACGAGGGTCACTGATAAGCAAGCGGTTGTGGCAATCTCACAAAGTGTCCATGCCGTGCACCTGAGGAGAGCACAGCAAAGGGCTGGCCCACAACTGGACGTCCTCAAGCCCCACAAGCTGAGGCTGGAGGGTGCGATCTTTCCCTGGTTTTTATCACACTCACGCACCCTCACAGCCTCTCTCAGCTGAGGGGGCATCCACGGCCCCTGCTCCATCCCTCCTTCCGCCGCCCTGCTCTCCCGGGGCCGGGGCTGCGGGAGGCCGCTCCACCCTGCCGCCGGCACGGGGAGGAGGGCACGCGCCGCCCTCCCTCTGCCACCTCCGTCCCGCTGCCCGCCGCNAGCGGAGCCGTCCAGCCGTGCCCGGACGGGGACGGAGAGAGGGACGCTGCCGAGCCCCGCCGCCGGGGCGTGCCAGCGCCGCGCACCCCGCTTCTGCCAGGGCTCCGCCGCGCCGCAGCGCCAACATGCCCGCCGTCGACAAGCTCCTCCTGGAAGAGGCTCTGCAGGACAGCCCGCAGGTAGCGGCCGCTGCCGGGGACAGCCCGGCCCCCCGTCCGTCGGTCGGTCGGTGTGACGTACCTGAGCGCTCGGTGCCGGCGGGCAGCCCCTGGGTCTGGCCGGGCCGGTGCGGGCTGGCAGCTGGCGGGGGCCGGGGGGCAGCGGCCCGTGGCGGGGGAAGGGGTGCCGGGGGCGGTGCAGGGGGACAGGGCGCGACAGCACGGCGGGCGGGGAAGTGGGTCAGGGTGAGCTCGGCTATCGGGGCCGTCGGGGACCGGGATGAGCTGAGGCGGGCACACGGCACCCGTGCGGCCGCGGGGGAGGTCTGGTGTCCCGCGGGGCATTCGTCGGGGGACAAGCAGGCAGAGTCTGCTCCTGGGGGTCTCCCGGGAGGGGGGCTGTCCTCCAGAGCGGGGGGTACTGCGCCCTTTCTCCTCACTGNNNCCTTTCTCCTCACTGCCCTCAGAGAAACTCTTGTGGCGTTTTGCTCGCACCGTCCCGCCTGGGTGTGCGCTCGGTGGCTGTAAGGGCTGCCCTCAGCAGCCGAGGTGTGTCGGGGAAGGACAGGTGGGCAGGGCTCGGTGCGCTGGCTTCCCCCGAAGGGAAAGGGACACCTGGCCACGGTGACAAAATGGGCTGGAGGAGTGTCACAGCGTGCGTGCCTCCTCCTCAAGGGCTGCAGTCAGGTACAGGAGCTCCCGTGAGGATAAGTGAGGCGGATCCCACTGCTGCTGACCTCCTTCTGAAGGGGTCTGAGGAGCGAGGAGGGGCGGTCGCCGCCCTTCCCTTCCCTTCCCGAGTGCAGGCAGGGGAGGACGTTCCTCCTTTCGCCTCAGTGCAGCGCCCTGGGCCCCGCTGCCGGGAGCTGGGACGTGCCGCAGCTGCAGAGGGGACCCCTGGGACTGTGGAAGCCCCACAGCGAGGAACATGCCGTGTCGTGATGTGCTCAGGGGCTGGTTGGGTGGGAGAGAGAAGTAGAGGGAAGGGGAAAGAGGGGAAAGTTCACTGACGGATGGGGAAGGTGCGCTTGGGGATAAAGCGTGGTGCCAAGAGAGATACAGAAGTAATTGGTGGAGCAGGGAAAGAGACGTGAGGGAAGGGTGGATCAGCATGGATCCGGCTCCCAGGTAGCCCTGTGTTTTAATCCTGACTGCTCTGCTGATGGATCAGGAGGAGGGATGAATAGGTAAGCTGTGGAGCAGATTGCTGCAAGGTGTTACGAAGTCTGTCCCGAGACATTTTGAAGGAAAGATTGGAAGTGCACCTGTCAGGACTTAATAAACCTTGGGTCTTATCTTAATTGCCTCATCTTATCCTGTTTTTTTTGTAATTTCATGAAATCCTATTCTAGTAACAAAGATTTCCGTCATGTGTTTGATGTGGCGTATTTGTAATCATCCTTGGGAATTTTAAACACTGGATTGGAAAAAGTGTTGAGTAACCTGATGTTACATCAAAGTCAGCCCTGCTTGGAGCAGAGGTTTGGACAAGGTGACCTGCAGAGTTCCTTACCAGCCTGAGCTTTTCCGTGTACCACAGTTTACTAGAATGTGCTGGATCTATTATGGGTAGTTAGCAATATTTTTAGTGTTAACCTCCCCGCAGCGTCCTAAAGCTGAAGAACTTGACACGCAGGAGAAGTGAAGTAATTTATCTCTTCAGTCAACACTTCCTTCAGTGATTAAAAATGTAACACTGACTGAAAGCAGCTGAACAATGCACTGAACTGAATTTGGAGGTCGTCATCTTTCCTGTGTCCTGAAATGAAGGCTGTTAACATCTCCTTTGCAATTACTGGAATACCAGGCTGTACATAAACCTGAGTATTGGCAGGATGTTTTGCCTTGATTTAGTCATTGCTTTTTCTTCAAGCTCTACAACTTTCGGAGGGAGGGAAGTTGATGGCCCAGCGTTGCTAAAATATATTCTTTTGATGCAAGAAAGCAGGAGTGGGTTTTTTCAGTCTTTTATATTTTTATTACTTTTTTCACTGGGGAGAGCTTGAGATTCACAAAATCAAGGCAAAAAGTCTCTGTTCCACAGAAATGAGCAGCGTAGCATCTTACAGGATCATTTACTTCTGCGTGAAGGAACCTGGTTCTGTTCTGCTCTGTGCAGTCACAGGAGTGCAAAGGGATGGTGAAATGAGGATATAACCTCACTTCGTATAAACTCTGTGAAGTATGTGATTTACATGGAATACTGAGGAGAATTAGGCCAAAGTTATTTCTTCATCGGATTTCTGAAACTTGATGTCTCTCTCCCCATCAATACAATACTTCTGTCTTGATTTGTCTCCAGACACTGGCTGAAAGAGGCCATAAGAAGTATCTTAATTTTGAGGTGTTTGGCTACAAAATAGAGAAAAATTTATGTCAGCAGCCATGCTAAAATCAAGGGAAATACTTACATGAAACTAGGAAATTTTTTCCTATCTTTCCAGAAGCCGAGATAATGTTGTGAATAATGGGGCCTCCTAAATGTTAGCTTAATATTTGGATTACTGGTTTATTTCATCAGCCTTAGCTGCTATTCCAGAATTTGTCAAAACAGCAACAGAGAAAATACACCCATGCTGGTATTTTGTTGCAGTGATTTCAAATGGTATTCTTAAATGTAAAAGTTTCCAAGAATAACTTCCAAACTGTCTGAATCATTTATTGTTTTTATTATTTTTGAACAATGTGCTAATAACAGAGGCCAAGACTTTCAGAAATTGGTTCCCGGAGCTGTTCTACCTCAAGCCATATTTAGACAAATGAAAAATCTGAACCTGCAAAAATTCAGTAAGATTTACGAATCTTACTGTAGCTGACATTCCTGTATTTGGGAACCTTTTCCAGCATGCAGAAGTGTGTGATTTGTAGCCTATTTCAGGCAATTTCTTTATAACCTTTTAGCTTTGGCTTGAGAGTTGTCGTGATAAACATCGTGTCAAGTTTTATAATTTTTGGTTTCCCCAGATATATTTTCTAACCATCTTTGTACCCTGTACTTTTCATGTGCCATTGTAACACAAAACAAGGCAGTTGAGCACTGTACCGATACAAGAAGTTTGTTGACATTATTTTGCTTGTTTTAATACACATTGAAGACAAAACATTTGAAACAAGATATTTTTGAAAATCAGTATGTTTTCAGTTACTGAAATAATATCTTAATGTGGAAAACTCTCAAAATTGTGCTGCTATCCTTACAGGGAGGTTCTATACAAAGGTCCTTTAAATGTTTGGGTTCCTGATATCCATTTCATTGACTTGGACTACTCTCTCTGGTTTTTATCTTCTCTTTATTTGAAAACAATACTTTGTAACGCGTATTCCCTTACATGCTAGGATCTCAAACTAGTTTCCCAATCTCTCTCAGGTAGGAAGTGTTGTAGCAGCTTAGCACATTAGCAGAGTGAACTGTTGAGAGCTTTTAAAGTTACTCAGAGTAAGAAGGTACCAAAGAAAACCCAGACTGACTCCCAGGTCATGTATTTTAACCATTGAGCAGCACTAGTTTCTGGCTTAGATACTTCGCAGCAGAGATTAAATGATAGTTAATCATAGGCCAGGATTCCTGAAGGATGCTGATGTTGAGTTTTTCAGGACAAAGAATGTCTGGGCAGAGAGTTTTGCAGAGATTAAATGTCTTGGAAAAAATGCATGTGCCTTCTGTTAAAATAGTGGAGTATCTTAAAACTTTAAAAATAAATTTCCCAAATTTGAACCTGGATACTTCAGGTACATTAGAGATTCCTGTAATGGAGGGATAAATAAAGCACTTGCTCTTTTACAGGACTGACATGTCTATGAAAGTACTGGAGTTTATGTATGCCCCTCATGTAAGCAGATGAAGCTCATTAATGTCATATAAGTCAGCTGTACAGATGGAGAGACATTTCCAGTTAGCATCAAGTAGATTGGATTTATCGAAGTTAAGACTAAGGATGGATCATGACTTTGTTAAAGGGACAATCTTTCCTCTTTAATTATTGTAAAGATCTAGCAAATTCTGGAGCTCGGCATTATTCTGAAATACCTTTCCCATCTCGGGAGCTGTGTCAGCAACATAATTCTTTATTCCTGACGATTCCACCAAAACAAACCAAGGGAATTCAAGTCTTTAAAATAACACAAGTTCTTCCCTGCTCTTCCTGCTCGCTGACAGGGATGAGTTAGCAGAATGAAGAAAGTACAGGGTATCACCGAGTGGGCGTAGCCTTGTGTGCCTGTTGGAGATGAACACTCAGTTGTTTGGTCCAATGACATCAGCTCGCTTTGACCGTGGCCCCTTAAGAGTTGCTCAAGACAGTGGAGAGTGAATAAGAGAGTGTAAATTATCTCACTGGAAAGGGGTGCTTTCTGTGCAGTCTGACACTGGAGAAGTAAAGTGAGCAAGTGGTGGTGTTTGACCCCCAGTCCTTAACATGGTTTGAATTACTGTCGTCAGCAGGAAGATACTAAGGATTTTTTACATTCCTAATTATGTTGGAAGGACAGTCTCTTAGTAGGAGTAGGAGCCTGGGAGTTGGGATGTGGCCACAGAATTTTATCAGTTCACCTCCTTGTGCCTCAGTTTACCTATCATAATAAAAGAATTAATTTCTACATGTTTAGAGATTCTGAATAAACAGAATCATGCACAGTCAAGGGCCTATTATTTTTGATTGATTTTTACTACCAACTCTTTCTAGTTGTTCATAATTATTTTTAATATTTCCACTCAGGATTAAAACTATTTCCTTTTTTTTCTTTTATTGAAGACTCGTTCTTTGCTCAGTGTTTTTGAAGAAGATGCAGGAACCCTTACAGAATACACAAACCAGTTGCTTCAGGCAATGCAACGAGTCTATGGTGCCCAGGTAATTTTTCATTTGTATTTCTTTTGTTCAATGTGGAAGAGAAGATAAATTGCTGTTATGATGCTGTTATTTACATTAAAGTTGCTAAGTACATGTACTTTCTGTGGTTTAAGAGGAGTTGTGGGTGTTTTTCATCTGATAGCTCAACCTCTTCCTGCCTTGATGCTCATAAAAGTCATATTCATAAAAAAAAAAAGTTGTTTACTTAGTCTCCAGACAATTAATCAAAGTCAAACTGTGCTATGTCCTTACCTTATGGTACGTTGGGAGGCCAGCCTTGACAAAATTGCTTGCCTGAATGTAGACATAATTCCCAGGTCTGCACACTGACTTTATGCACCTAACTTAGATGCTGTGACTCACCTCATGGAGGCAACTGCCCGTGTCCATTGGCTACAGAGCAGATGTGCACTTTGGGTCTTACTAAAGTCAAGTGTCTACAGTAGTCAGTGTGAAAAAAAACATGAGCAGGAGTAGAAAAAATAAGATTTTCTAGAGTATTTACATGACCCAGATGACTAAATACCTTTGAAAGTAAAACCGGTAAGAGAAATTATATCCAGCGCTTTGGAAAAATGTTACTGTAAATCTGAGTGATTTTCAGTGAAGCTGATTCCCATGTGCATAAAATTAGGTGTTTCAAAATACCCTATCTGGGTCTTTAAAGACATACACAGTGTCTCATGGAAGTTTTGCAAGTATTTATGTAGGTTAACTTCCTGAGTTCACTAGAAACAACTTTTCTATTCTTAAACCAGTAAATATGAGTACACAGAGAGATGAGGAGAGCAGGGGTATTTTGAAATTCCCTGAAGAGTGCCTGATCCTTACATTATTAGAAATCAGCTTGGCTATAAGTCTGCTGCAAGTATATGTCCATTTGGTGGGATTGCTCTTTGAGTGACTGGTAGTTTGACATGGAAGAACCATTTGCCCAGGATTTAGCTGCCTACACATGGGAGATCCAGCTTTGGAGAGCTTCAGAGTCTTCATGTCCTGGATGTTGTGCGAATGCAGAGCAACCAGAGGTTTGCAGCACAGCTTAGGTACATAGGAGATGATGCAGGGCGTGGCTGGGGGCTCGAGAGGTGACATGAAATCAGCACTGAAAGTCAGGGATGGCCATTTTGGTAGAGTCACTGTGCTTTGAGTGTAACAAAGAGCGTGGGCACATTGGATGGTAGGAATCTGACAGCAAAGATTGGGTAGGATTGAAATGGATGAAGAAGGGAATCAGGAGATCTGATTTTCAAGTGTCCAGCTTGTGGGCTGCGTGTCCCTTTCCACTGCTGATGGCATTTTAGGATGTCATTTTAGGAAGTGGTTGCTCTGGTCTGTGATTCAAGAAAAGAAAATGCTTTATCTGCTTTTGTTTGCCTCTTCCTTTTCATCTTGGTTTTTAGCATTCTCCATTTCTGTTTCACCACAATTACAACATTTCCTTTTTCTTCTCATTGTCTCAGTACATTTACTCATCAGTATTTTGCAGTACTACTGAGTCTACTTCATTTTCCCAGCGCTTTTTGGCCACTTCTTTCCTGAACACTGCTTTAGTTTGATGTAAATATTCAGTCACTTGTGAATATTGGATATATTCTTTGAAATAGGTCTTTGGAGTTTGATGCAATTTTGAGATGTAGAAATAGAAGGGTAATGCTGAATTGCCTACTAAACATAAATGGACAGTTAAGAAAAATGTGTGTGATATTTCTTGGCTGCCTAATCACAACTTGAGAGACAAAGCACTTTTGTTGATGTGTTACCTCGGCCTCAATAGCAGCATATTAGGAGGTGTTGCCAACCCTGTGAAAGCTGAGAGTATTGAGAAGCCACTTCCTGAATTTGCCTTTTTATTTTCCTGACTTAAATTTTGTCTCTGCAAAGTCAAATTTTCTCTTTGCAAAGTCATTGTCATCCCCTGCTCTGATTTCCATATCTGTAAAATAGGAATTTCAGTTACTGACCTACTTTAAAGCAATGGCCATAAAATGACTGGGATCAGAGTCGTGGCAGAGAGAGAAAGCAGCCATGGGTTGTACCAGTCTCCAGTATTGAAAATTCAGGGTTTATGCCCCCTCAAAGCACTTATAACAGTTTAAAAAATGTTAATTTTGCTTTCTTCCATAGTTTGTTCTGAACTTTCACATTTCCCAGATATCTTAACCATGTTTTCAAAATTTTTTTTTACTAGTTTACTAGAAGTTTGGTGTTTCTGGTGATGAAAACTCAAATGTTCGTGTAATTCAAACCCCTGTAGCTTGTGATCAAATAACAATAATTAATGATTCTGAATGGATTCAGTGCAAAGTCTCAGGGGAGTAGCAGTTAGTACCAACTGCATGCTGTTAATTAACCATGTGGATATATGCATATAGCTGTCTCATAACACTGCTCTGTGTGCAGGGCCACAGTAAATTTGTAAAGTGACAGCACAAGCTGCTTTAAGCACTTGGATCAGCACATTTGAAAGGAGTGTGAAAAAGAAATACTTGCCCAGATTAAAAAAAAAAACATTTAGGAAAAGAGGAATCTTTTTAAACATCTTTTCTGACTTACAAGTATTCAAGCAGGACTTTAAAAAGAGTGTGAGGAGGGATGTGCAGCGTTCTGTGCAGCAGTGGCTCTGCTGTCTGGGCTGCCCCTGGGTGATGCATGGGTAGCAGATTGCCTTGGCTGCAAGGCCCTCAGTGCTTTATGAGCCTCTGGTTGCCCTGCAGGATGAGGACAGAGCTCTCACCTCCCTGGACACCCACACCACATGGGATCAGGTGGTGACTTCTGCACATGGCGATCTTCAGTGAAAAAGAGGCTGTGATGCCACGAGGCAGATGCAGTGTGTGTGATGTCCTGATTAAGGAGAAGTCACAGGACCCAAAAGTGGCACTTGAGGAATGAGGTTGTCCTGATGCCCTGATTAAGGAGAAGTCACAGAACCCAAAAGTAGCATTTGATGAGTGAGGTTTGGTTGATCTGGCAAACCCATGTGATTAAATACAGTAAAGTGTAGCGAAGCATTTTTATATCATCAAATAAACCACACCCATGTGAGTACATATTATACTTCCTGCTGTAGTTCTCCCAGCTGTGCTGTGGTACCCTGAAGTAGTTACCACAGTAGTGGTCTTATACAGGAAATCTTCCTTACAGAGTTTATTCCTGTAGTCCTTCCTTCTTGCAAACAAGCCCTGATGTTGCATCTGGCATTAACTGCTGATATCTGTGAAATGTTGTGTTTGTCAGTCTGGCTGTTTTATTACCTGAGCAATATTATAAGGCAGCAGCAAGCAAGGACTGTTAGCAAATTTAATTTGCTTAATTTACAATGCTGAGGCTCTTGCAATGGTGTATGAGCAAAGTGTGCCCAGTTTACCTTCCTGACCACTGTCATAGTAAATTATTTTCAGAACTCGACTGTTATTTCCAGTTGTCCATCATGCTCTAGAAATGGCTGAGCTGGGAATCTTCCCTTGAAGGAAAATGCCTTTAGGAAACTCAGGAGACTGGTGTGTCTCTACTGACTATCAGAAGGGATAAACTGTGGAGCAGGTGACAGGAGAGTAAGATGCAGTATTTTGTCATTGTAAAGAGATTTCATCTCATGAGTCCTGACAAACCTGTCTGGATACAGGGGCAGTGATGGCAGAGGAGGAGTAAAAAGAAACGCCCGTTGTCTTTATCAATATATCTGGAGATGGAACAGCATGGGAATTGTGAAGCATAATTCTGTTCAGCATCTGTGTCTCTGTGAGCAGTTGTCTTATGAGTCCAGAGGCACACAGGCAAAGCAGCAACAACCTCTGTGGCTCACTGCTTTTTTATATCCAGAGTCTTAGAGAAACTTTTGACAATTATGGAATAGTCTTGGTTTATAGATACCACATTACATGGGTGTCAGGACAGCTTGAACCTGTCAAGCTGTTTTAGGTAGTGCTTTATAAGTGTTGCTTCTCTCTGCAAATTAATGATGCCTCATATCTGCATTTTTCAGCAGTGCTGCTTGCTTGATTTCCCTGTGTATTGCCTTCAGTAGGCTGTAACTCAGTAGTTAGGTCTCAGGCTCTCTAGTATGTGTGGACTTTCATATTTATTATGTTGCATAGCTAACCCCAAGTGTTGAGAATTCTTTAATTAGCAAGTAAGCACTGATAGAGTTTTTCTTTTAATTGTTTTCTTTTCCTGTCTAAGGGAAATATTGTACTACCTTTTCAAATGATAAGACTTTTTTTATCCTAAAACGTTTTGAAGGAACAAAATTTAAGTTACCATTTTATAAACTTTTAGTTTTACATAGAGAAGCTTCAATAGAGTGTTAGATAGGACCTTTGCAGTAAATTGCAGTTGTCAACACTGACTTCTGTGAAATACTGTGTGTATTATTGTTCCATACTCCTTGTAAGTTTGCGTCATATACCTCTTACCTTCCTGAGGCATATTCACCATCTGTTGCTGACAGAGATAAGCAGAGTATTACCACATGAGAACTAATGTGTTTACAAAGGCATGGGAGTTGGGTATAATGCTGCCTATAAAGTCAGAGTTGTCACCATGCCTGGAAGCAAGTTAACATTGTGCTAAGGAGGATCTGGAGATCTGAGGCAGCATAAATGTATGGATACCCTGCTGATAGTAATTGTTTTGACAAAGAGATTCCTTCTGTACTGAGTAACCATCCTATTGTAGCTGCTTTTGGTGTTTCCAGCAGAGCTTTGACTGGTGTCTTCTATTCCTTGGAGCTATTGGATGATTCTTTTCAGAACTGTTCCCGTTTGTAAGAGTGGAATGCTGTGCTGTGAATCAGCACCAGGGCAAGCCATATGTTAGCCAGATCTTGTAAAGTGCTGTGCAGCCTGAGCACCCTGGTGAGGCTTAGCTTTCTGCAGCCCTGGATTCATGTTTCCAAGCCATTTAATATGCAAACCTAAGCCTGTAGGACTGTGCCATTTACTAGATTGCTGGATAATTCTGTTTTGTAGGAAGATAAGCATATATAAATGGAGCTGCACAGAACTGTTGTATCAAGACCTAGTTCTTTCTGTGCAGTGCCTGATTTTGAAGGTAAATGTGTTGCCTAGTTCTGAAGGGGTGGACACGCTGCAACTACCTCCTGGGTCTTCCACTTCAACCACGTACCTGGGTCTTTTTCCTCTTCCATGAGGCATTAAGTTTTCCCAGATGTAAGCCAAAATTTGTTATGTGTCATTCTGCACATACAGAGTGCATGAATAAATACCTTTACCAGTGTCTTGCTTGTTCATATGAAGCAGCCTTTGGCAGTTCTGTGTGCTAGTTACTTGTAGTTTTAAAAATGCCAACTGTAGCTGGCGTAGGAAAGTTGCTTTGCAGAAAGCTTTGTTATATTGGGATTGGAATTGGACATGCTGGAATAGTTCTGTGTCTTTAGAAGTTAATTTATAGCTCAACTTAATCCTTTACATGTCCTCAAATCTGTAGTCTGTTAGACAACTGTCTACAGAAATATCTTTGGATTTCAGCAGATTAGTTCTCAGAGTTTATTTTGGAAAAATACAGAGGTCCTAAAAACGGATGGACTGCCTTAGTGGGAAATAGCATGGATATTTTATTACAGAGTTTATAGAAAAATCAGTCTCTTCTGATGAACAGCTTAGTGAATAAAAGTGATAATGAAGAAGGTGGAATCAACCACATGCCTTTGCTCTGGGCACTAGCTCAGAAAATAAGTTGGACCTTTTTTTTTCCACTGACTGATTTGAAGGCAGGGTGAGATACTGAAATAACTTGAGAATTAAACAATATTTTTTAAGATAGTTGTTTTTCATTTCTGGTAGATTAATGCTAGATTCAAGACAGCACTTCCATTACATTATCTATTTGAACTCGACTTACAGAAATCTGTTCCTAGGGCTACCATGTCAGTCAAGGTTAAAGGGAAAAAAAGTCAGCACATCTGTATTCACTACTGATTTCATTATACTTATTTACATATGGTCTTTTCTTCCTTCTGGTACACTTTTTTTACATTAATGCTGCTGAGATGTTTCCCCTGTTACGTAAAACCATCTAGTGCAAATGAATGTGTTTGCGGGGCCCACTACTGGTTAAGTTTGCCTTCATTTAGAAGGCTTCAATTTCTGATCAGGATTTTATTGAGTTTTTGCTTGATATATCATCTCATTGATAGCTCTCCCACTCCATAAATGCACGATGAATCCTGAAATGTCAAGGTAATGTGAAAGAGATGTGGAGTCAGGCTTGTATTTAGTTTTTCTTTTGCTGTAGTGTATTGAATTGCAGTCACTTCGGGACAAAGGAAATCAGTGTTGCTGTATCCATGGGAAAATGGCTTGGAAATAGATTAAAACCTGTTAAAATAATTTGCCTGGATTTAGTGGATCTGTCAACTGAAGCAATGAAAATAACTTCTAAGTCTTGGAACTGAATGGCAGCAGGGCAGGGGGAGGGGAAAAGGCTGATTAGAAAGAAATGGGAGGAGGATTAAACCAAACTTTCCCAGATTAGTGTGCTTAGCAATGCAGTATTACCACTAGGTCAGCAGAGCACTGCTTCCTGTTCCTTATGCAATGGACTGTGTTTCAACTTGCTAGCTTAATTTGATTTGTTTACAGCTTTTGGGTGTGTGTCTGTTTTGTTTTGATTTTTTGTTTGGGTTTTTTTTTCCCCAAATGATACAATTTATGATTTGGTACCTCTAATGGGAGCTAAGTTTAGCAGGTGTTGGGAGGGAGGATGAAGGACCCAGGATTAACTCCTCCACATGGGTACGGATTGAGTAACAAGTTTGTGGTGTTCTGACACGAAGAACTGAGCCAATAAATGAAAAATGTGACCAGCTCACAGCAGTGGGTTGTGAGTAATACATGGAACTGTTGTCCCCAAATCAGCCTAAAATCCCAAAGTAAGTTTTGTGTCAGGCACATCTCTCAATTTGTTCTGTATCTGGAGTAGCATGCTATCAATGTCTGCTTGGGGTCTGTAATTAACTGTTGTCACCTGATTGTATACTTATAAAGGTGTTGTTAATTTACACCCCTTTGAGATCCTCGGGGTTTATGTATTCCCCCATTACCCTGTCACATATGGGAGACTACTCCTGGGGAGTGGCAATGGCTGGAAGATGCTTATTCCACACACCTCTTTACATTGCCCATCTTCAAACTGCCCCCCACAGATGAGTAGACGCTTTGGGGATGGTTAACACTCATGTCTTTGGTCAGGTTTTGTGTGTTTTGTTTTGGGGTTTTGTTTGTTTGTTTAGAGGCCCATTATTCTGAAGCTTCTTTTAGTGTTAGCAAATTTAAGCCAGAAGTATGTATTTTACAGATTCAGAGCAGATCACGAAACTGCAGACTTTGCAGGAATAAGTAAATTGAAACAAATGGGGAAAAGAGGCATGTTTCTGATACATGGTTTATTTCAAAAGATTTCTCACACCCTGATCCAGCTGTACAACTTACAGGTGGCATCACAGTTGCTGTGTGAGGACTAAAGAGCTGGGTAAGAACTGCAAGAAGACTATTTTTGAGGTTGTGTTTATGAAAAAGATGCCAGGTCTGAGAACCTCTGCTTCTTTTTGTAATCTTAATTTCCACCCACATGCATACAAACCAACCCTTTTAATGTCAGCTGTATACATGCAAGGAGTCCTGTCCTCCCTGTGATAAACTCATTGCTTGCTAGCTCCCACTTTGAAGGTGGCAAAGTCTCGCTGGTGTTTACTGCTTGGGGGCAGATAATTGAGGCTCATTCCTATCCATGCCTAAGCCCTTAACAGGGTTTGATTTTTATTATAAGGCAGAACATCCTTTTCCATCCTCTGGCTTGGGAAATACTTAAATACCAAGTGTTTGTGTAAAGCTTTCTTCGTTTTGAAAACTACATAATCTGCACAACCAACCTGCAAATCTTACGGGAATCACTGACACTATTGTATGGAAGTGAAGTGCTTATTACTAATTGGGCTGAGACAAGAAACCAAGGCTAATCCTTCACTGTGAAGTGACAATAGTTATGGGGTGTGCATGATCCAGGCATGGGCCCACATTATCTCAGCTCCAAACTCTGGTTTGTACCTCGGAAGGCCTCTGCTGTGCCATCTCCTCCCGCCTGTGAGTGTTATCACCATGGCGTTTTAAGATGGTCAGAATTACCTTGTTCAGCTTTTCCTGTCGTGTTCACATGGAGCTGCTGGTACCTAGGCTGTGGCTGGTTTCTTTTGGCTTTTTTTTTTCCTTCCCTGAGCACTTGGGCACACTTTAACGCTGACTGAATGTTTGGGCCCTGCTGCCCGTATGAACCCCGTTCCTGGCAGGCCAAGGCGGTGCGGAAGCACCAGGCTGTAATGCAGGATGTCACAGGTGGCATCAGGCCAAAGAAAAGGGTGTTTCAGAGTCTCTGGCCCACATAGTTCGCTGTGCTGTGCTCTGCTTGCTCAGGATGACAAGGGACAATAAGAGAGCACACAAGCTCTGTCCCAGTTTTAATGGTTTTCTGTATCAGCCCTAGCATAAAGGGTTCTATTAAAGTAGTTCAGAGATTTGCTCCTAGTTTTACAAACTCTCTATGGCCTGATATATTTGGAGACAGGAATAGTTTGTTAAGGTTTAAAATTAAATTTAAAGTTACTAGTGTTCTGCATTACTGAGGATGAGAAGGATCTGATAGGGGTTTAAGACAGATGTTAGTTACCCCTTTCCCTATTTTCTTTTATTTTAGTTTTTAAGTCCTTGTTAACAAATCAGAGACAGAGTAGTTGATACGCTGGTGTTAGGAATAGATTGATTAAAGATTGACATATCCAAATGCTTGTCTGGTTTTTCCAGCTGCCAAGCAAAATTATACACCTTCCCTATAAATCTTGCCTGGTGTAAGCACATCTTAAGTGTGTATGCACTTTCATTGGCTGGTGCATCCAGGAAAAGAGAGATGTGCTGGTTTGTGCTCCTGTAGCCACTTAAAGTGCTACATTGGTACATTCCCTGAGCATGAATGTGTTATGGAGGCACATCTACTGGTTCACTTTATTGATGTAGATTTTGGGGACAGATGATTAACCAGTATGAAACATTCTTATGCTGCTTATGGCAGCCTATGTGCTTGAGGTTGTTCTAGTTTTGTTATTTTCAAGTGGTGGGGGGAAACCCAAACCTGAAACTAAACTCCAAATCTCAGCTCTATTCAAGGGAGTTAAACTGTAGATGTGAAGTATGTACCTCTTACTACTGCTTCTCTATTTGTCATGGTTTAAGCCCAACTGGAAATTCTGCCAGCCCTATTTCTGGGGCTTGCTCAACCCCATTTCTGTCCCCCTCACCGCAGTGGAATGCAGAGGAGAATCAAAATAAAACTTGTATGTTGAGATAAAACCAGTTTAATAATTGAAAATAAAGTAAAATACAGTAATAATGGTAAATGATAATAATGATAATAAAAAGGAAAAAAAAAAAAAGTGATGCACCCTGCAATTGCTCATCACCCACTGACTGATGCCAGACCCCTCTTCCCGAAATCAGATTGGCCTCCCTTTTGGGTATTTGCCCCAGTTTATTTACTGTGCCTGATGTTCCATGGTGTGGAATATTCCTTTAGTCCTTTTGGGTCATCTGTCCCAGCTGTGCTCCCTCCCAGTTTCTTCTGCGTGCCCTCTCACTGGTCGAGCGTGAGCAAAGGAAAAAAACCCCTTTACTTAGGATAAACACAACTTCACAAAAATCCAAAACATCAGTGTGTTATCAGCACCATTGTTACTCTGAATCCAAAACACAGCACTGGAAAGGCTGCTGAGAAGAAATTAACTCTGTCCTAACTGAAAGCAGGACATCTGTGCAGGTATTTTGGGACTAGCTGTTTGCACCCAGCTGAATGTGTAAGTAGTTTCAGATTCAGTCAAGACGCTGGTAAAAAAGTAGTGGTAACAGCAGCACTAGGGACCTTTCGTTATTTCTAGTAACATGTCATTTTTGTTTGTAGAATGAAATGTGTCTTGCCACACAACAGCTTTCGAAGCAGCTCCTTGCCTATGAAAAGCAGGTACGTTCAGCACATGACTTTGATTTCTTTTCTGCCTCAGCACTTGTGAAGAAGTCTGTAAATAGTGTGTTTTCTGGAAATGCTCAGGGCATTTGCTTCATTTGGTTTCATGTGAAGGCAGTTCTGAATTTCCCCAGGATGTTTGAGGGAGTTGGGTCATTTCTGAGAATCTTAAAAAAAAAAAAGAACCAACCAAACAAGTGAAAAAAACCCCAAAAAGGTTAATAAATTTATGAAGATACAAGTCAGTTTGTTCCAGTTCTATGACTTCAAAATGACTATAATAAGAATTAAGTGTTATCCAAAATCCATTCACTTAACACAAGAAGAGCAGGGTAAAAGAAGTATATTAATGAATTTCTGTTTCTACATTTATTTTTATAATTTGTTTCATTTTGTAGAAATATTAATTATTTTTGTAGTAAGATGTGTTGTATTTTATATTCATCTTTATTGATTTATGGACCAAACATGTCTTTCTATTTCCAGCATTTTGCCTTAGGTAAAGGAGATGAAGAAGTGATATCCACCCTTCATTATTTTTCGAAAGTTGTGGATGAGGTAATTTGAATTGCTAATATTCTCTTTTTACAATACAGAATATTAGTGGTCTTTCTTTGGGTCTGTCCTTTTGATTCAGAGCCTTCCCACAGAAGGCTAGATTGTGCCTGGGTTTTAGAGCCATTTAATTCTGGATAAAGAAGTTTGATAACACCCTTCCGTAATGGTTAGAGCTGTTTCTGTGGCTTCATCCCAAATGCTATCCTCAGAGCAAAGCTGAACTTCCTAAGGGAACTTGAGACTAAAGCAGGATGTGTCATCTAGGCTGGGGCAATCTTTTATTTAATTCCATATTAAAATGACACTTACATTTCTAAGCTTTGAACACTACAGTTTGAGCCAAAACTTGCCAGGTATGGATGCAGGGCAGCTGTGAATTGGTAAAGCTGCAGTTTAGTTGCTGTGAGATCGTGCAGAATCCAGAGATGTCTGGGGAAGGCTGCAGTACTGTGTGGTGAAGACAGTGAAGCTGCTGTGTGCAGTGCACCCCCCACTCCCTGGAGGTTTCTGCTAAGTACTGGGAGCCTTTGTAAATGCTTTTGTTAGACCTGCCCACATAACATTTCAATATAGCCTTGGTATCTAGGTCCTTCTTGCTTAGGTTTCATTTGTCACATCTTTCTCCCTGCTGTGAGCAGCGCTGTGCCATCAGAAAAGTCTTGTTCGTGTTAGTCTACTTTTAACTCCCATTGAAAAGTCAAAAAGCTGTACTGAGGTCTGCTGTTTGGGAGAGGAGAGAGGCTTATGGGACAAAAAGTAAGTTAAAAATTTTAGAGCCCATGGATAATTCTAATGATGTAGTGAGAGGAGTTCCAAAGGTTTACTTTTTTTTAGGCTTTTCTTGCTGCATGTGTGTTCCCAGGATATTTGAAAGGAGCATTTTTTTATCACAAGTCTTGTAGTTGCTTATGTGAACTCCAAATAAATCAAAACAAGAACTTTCTCTTTCCCAAGTACAAGAGAATAGTGCCATTTGGGGTTAGAAAGCTGAAAGCCTCTGCTCAGTTCTGTCAGTCACGTTTTCCCTCACAAGAACCTGCTCCATTTCTCGGCCTCCTTTTCTGTGTCAGCTACCCCTTGTGCCTGTTTTAGTTGTCTGTTCTATCGGCATTGAATTGTGTTGTCTAGTGGGAAATCCTGGCTTCATCCTTACCTGCATGAGGCTGCCTAGAGGTCTCCAGGACACTGTGAGCAAACAGGCTGCATGTCACATCAGTGTGTGGCACCCTCCTGATGCTCCAGCAGTGTGATTGATAGCTGTCCTACCTGCACCCATCTCATATTCTTAGCATACCACTGTTGACCGGAGAGCCTTGCCTGCCTTCATCCTAAATGGTGTCACATGGGTGCTGTAAAACAGCTGTGTGCTGAAGTTTAGAAACACTTTCAAAAACAGGAATAGGGAAACTGCTATGAAGGTAAAATATTTGAATGGGACCTTTCATTGTGTTTGTCCCCTGTCATGATTGTGTCATGGGTAGCCATTGTTCATGGAGAGACATTGTAGTCATGGTGGTGGGACTGTAACTCCATGGCATAGAGACTTAACAAAAACAGGTTAATAAAGGATAATTACAGTTTAAATCCTGTTGGGTTAAGCATTAGAATTAATGGTCAACTGAATTGCCCTAATCTGTTAACGTGGGAACTGAAAAGTTCTTGGATCCTTGGGAAATACCAGGCAGGAATGAAGCCTTTAGGGAGACATCCCCATCCCCATCTGTCTCCGATACCTTGATAAATGTATTTTAAGCATTGAAGTACATTATATCTGCTGGGCACAAATGACTGGTGTGTTTTGGTGTTTTTATTTACATTGTGTCTTATAACATTTCTCTGTTTCAGCTCAATATTCTTCATTCTGAACTGGCAAAACAACTTGCAGATACAATGGTTCTCCCAATAATACAATTTCGAGAAAAGGATCTCACAGGTAAATTTTTATTCTAAGTTTCAGTTTTCCTCATGCGTCCCTTCTTGCTTATTTCACCATAAACTGAGACATAAAGCCATGTATTAATTTGTTCTTTGATGATTCACAGGAAAGCTCTTTGGGTTTTTTTTCTGCTACAGAATTTCATTGACAGGTGCATGCTTTTACTCAGACAAAACCAGTTCAAGTTCACCATGTGACATTTTATGCACCATATGGTGCAAGTTTAAAAATACAGCTTTGTTCTTTGTTGGGTCACTGTGCTTTTACACCAGTGTAATTTCACTGAAGTCACTGATGTTACAATTGCCAGAAGGGAAATCTAGCAGTGAATTGGGCTTGCAAACAGTACTTATCCCACTTCAGAAGTTTGGGGCTGTTTGACAGGCACAAGCAAGAATGTTGTTCTAACTTCAGAGAATAGTATATTCCCTCCTTTTTAAGGAATCAATCCTCTTTAAGTCCTTGCCATGCAAGGGTCGTTTCAAGTTACCTGATTTCACAAATTTGGAAATTCATTACTTAAACAGCAAGGCAGTAATGCAAACATTTGATATAATTTCAAAAGAAACAAGTTCCTATTCAAGTTCAAGGACACTCTTACCTACTTATGCAACAGAAATGTGAGTTTTTACAGCATCATTTTTTTCTTTCTTTCCTTTTTTTTTTTTTAAGCCCACTGCTCATTTCACTTATCACAGTCCCACTTACGCCCTTCTTGTAGACATCATTTTGATGGAAGACAAAACAACTACAGCAAAATAATGACTGGTTTAAGTTCCTAACAGTATCTGATGGGAAATTGTGAAGACATACAGCTGTCTATATTAATGAATACATTGTTTATCATATACTGTCAAATATACAGCAGGATTTGGATGGTAGGATGTTGTTTCTATAAACACTTCCCCACCTCTTTAATGTGACCTCAGAGAGAGTGATTCTGTTTCCATATTTATGGGTTCTTCTGTCTTGTTTGTTAAAAAAAATATGAAAATGCAAACGAAGCCTGCAACCAAGGCTTCAGCTGCTGCATGACAAAAAACGAAAGTTTCTTCAAGTTTCCTGGATGTCAATTTTTTTTTTTTATTCTATCCATCACAACATCCGTTTTTTTCTGATGCAGTTTGTAGGACACCATTTTTGGTAGAGATCTGGCCATATTGGAATTTCATAGAGGGATTAAACAAGGAAGCAAGACTGATTAACTCTGTTACTGTTTTTACTTTTGATCTTGTTACATCTACACATTGAATACTGTAGAAACCTTTAGATACAAGTTAGTTACAAGTGGAAAAATGTTCTGTCTTTCTGCATCTGAGTCATAATGAAGCAGGCTGGGGAAAAAAAGATGGAGTGAAACTGATTAATGAGTAGAGTGTTAAAAATAATCAGAGACCATGATGACATCCTACAATTTCCCCTTGGTATTTTCACAGTTGCATAATTTCTGTTCTTGTGATTGTGCTTTCTTTGTAGCTTTTTGAGAGAGTTTTGCCAGTTGCAGCAGTGGTGGGGACACTAAGAGTAGCTTGTACCCAACACTTGTGAAGTTGGTGCCTGTCTTGTCTGTTGTCTCTCTACCTGTTTCAGAAACTCATGGCCAGTGTTTGTAATGCAAGCATCGCAGTCAGCAGTCAGATGTGTTAGATACATATCTCTTTTCACAGAGTGGCTTACCAAAAAATGTTCCACACTGAGGAAGATTCATGTAGAGGAAAAAGGCTTTAGTTCATACGTCCCTGGGTCTTAAATTTCTTAGTAACACATGAGCACTGTCAGGAAATTGTTCAGAACTGCTGATCTTTTGTGATAGTGGTGGGCCTTTTGTCAGAATAAACATACTGAAATGGTGCTTCTTTGGAGAAACGACACTGGCATAAGGCATCTTTTATGTAGTGACAACTTGCTCAACAAAATAAACTCACTCCACCCTTAATCTGCCTGTTCATTTCTCTAGCAGCTGATCTGGTTTAGCATTTTCAAGACAGGTACAATGTATACATCTCTGCTGTGAAAGGGCTGGAGTGACTTGGGCAGTAAATATGCCATAAATGGTCTCAGTTGAACCAAGTGTTAACAGCTGGTTTTACTTTGGATATCTGGTTTCTCTTTTCCAGAAGTAAGCACATTGAAGGATCTCTTTGGCCTTGCTAGCAATGGTATGTGTTGCCGTTTTGTTTGTTTCTATTTACATGCAGCTGTTAGAGCACAGAAGACGTGTTTAATCTGTGCACATGCACATGACATTTCTAAAAAAAAAATAATATTCCTTGTCTACAGAACATGACGTGTCCATGGCAAAGTATAGCAGGTTACCGAAAAGGAAAGAAAATGAAAAGGTAACAAATGTGGAAGGGAAAATGAAATGTTTTCATCCGTCAGCCATTCTGTCTACATCATTGTTCATTGTGAACTTTGCAGAGTTCATTGCTTAAATTCACAGTAGCTCAGTAATACTTGTGATTTCATTTCCAAGCAGACACAAAGCTTTTAAACATCAACTCAGCAGTTACACCTGTTTTCTCCAAGTTAGGCGAATGATCAAATATTGTGCTCAACTAGAGCCCTTCAGATCCATGGGAGCTTTTCAGATAGAGGCAATCCAAGTGACTATAAATAGCTTTGTATGGGCCTACTGTTGTAGAGTTGAGGTGGTGATGCAGTATCGCTGAGTACAATTCATTGTGAGCTGCCATGAAGCCTTGTGTCTGCTGTTCCTAAAGCATTCCATTTCTTTGCATGTACCTTCCTGTTAAATTACTCCGTATGGGCTGTCATTCCACTTAACAATGCACATAACTCTCTTGGTGGGATTGCTCTACATTCCTCCTTCTTTGCCCACTGGACTACTATTCTAAAATACATCCCTTTGTCAAAAAGTGTGTGACTGGCCCGGTCCTGAGAGTGAATCTGTTCTACAGGATGGTCCTCGAAAGGAAATGCCTTATGGAACACAATGTGATATAGCATTCTGTGAATTAGTCACCTCTGAATTGTTGTGTTATCTCAGGTGCAAATAAATTTCTTGCACAGAGATCTGATCCAGATTTTTAGTGGTGGTAGTTATGTAGTTTGTAGTCACAGGGGCTCCCCAAATGCCTAAGTATCTTGACAGAGGAGGGCTTGAAGTACTTGCATTGGTTTTGGATTTGCTTTCTTTGTTTCTCATCCTTCATTTTAACCTGGAGAAGTTCTGTAATGAGAGTGATTTAAAAATAACTTGAAGATAATCAGTATATATATCTGTATACACAGTAACAGTCTGACAACCTCTTTATCATTTTTTTATTCAGCTTAAAGCAGAAGTGGCAAAAGAAGTGGCAAATGCAAGAAGAAAGCAGCACCTTTCATCCCTGCAATATTACTGTGCCCTGAATGCTCTGCAGTACAGGAAAAGAGTGGCAATGATGGAACCAATGCTAGGATATACACGAGGACAGGTATTGACAGTAAAGTGTCTGTATCACTTAGACATATTCCTGGGAAACGTAGAACATTGTAGCTCTGGATTTATTTTGAGAACTGACAGATTACAATGAGGGTGGGGGGAAAACAATTTGCATCCAGCTTGCCTGGATTCTAACAACAGATTTTGTTTGTGGCAGATAGCTGAATGTTTAGATATTCAAGAAGGACTCTAATGAAAAGAAAATCCAATACACTTCTATGCAAAATCAGCCTAGGGTTAGTTTTTTCACAGCTGAGCTATCAGTGCAGTAGCATTTACTTCCACTGTTTACTCAGTCTGCACAAACTCTCCTATGTAGCAGTTCCCTTCCTGGCACATACTGTTCAGCATACTGATGAGGAGATGGGGAACAGAGCATGCTCTGAAGAGCTGGAAGGACAGAACAGTAGAGAGGCTTGGCCATAAGGCTGGAAAATCCTTTTTCTCATTTTTATTCTACCAGCAATTTGATAGAGCATTTCTCAAGTCTTGAAAATTAAAGATTGATAGTCTGACTCTCCAGGATATCAGGAGAATCAACAAACTAGTATTATCACAGCACCTGATTCTCATTATCACCCATTTTAAGGATCTTGTATGCTTTTGATTTTGATGAAAGAAAGTGTTTGGAAAATAAGAATTGGGCTATGAAAAGAGGAAAAACTGATGTGGAGCTCTGAGATCATAGCGTGGCTCATCATCTATATCATCCTGTCTTTTGCAGCCTGTGTACCTCATTTAAAATAGGTAGTAAATGAGGATTCAGTCGTTTTCCCCACCATGGGAGTTCACACTGCTTCTCTGCTGTAATTATCCTAAGTGAAAGAACTGCATTGCTTTCCTTTACTGGAAGCCAAACAGAACTTTCTTTCCCAGTACTTTATCTGGCAAAACTGCCTATCTCAGTGCTTTATACAGGGAAGTCTCAGGTTGTCATGGGAATGACCGAATAACCAGAAGCCAGTTGATGTTGCTTAAATATTGTGAACTGCCTTTCAGCCCAAATATGTATTTTCTTAATCAGTTACTCAAAACCTGTGTCTCCTGTTTCACATTTCCAACAAATGAGTAGTTCATATGGAATTTTTCGGAAAAGCAGTGGCTAATAGAGGGCTCATTTGACAGAAAACTGGCATCAGCATCTAAGCTAGGTGTGTCAGTCTATCATCAGTGGAATTTAGAGCTCTTCCCTCCTGAAGCAGGCTTCAGAAATAGAATAGGTGAATCATTCTTTAGGAGGAAATTCTTTCTTTCCTTTGTCTGTAAAGGGAGCCTGTGGTCAATAACATGGTTGCAGAAATCTGATTCTTGGGAATCCTACATCCCAAGTGTGGGGAGTGAAATCATGAGTAAAAGTGGATGAAATAGCTAATAAATTGCTTAACATCCAAGAATCTGCTTTTACATCTCTCCCCAGAGTAGATAACTGATTTTTATGTGTTTACCCTAATTCATTGCACACGCATGCTAGCTGTGTCCGTGTTTCACTCGGTTGCCAGTAGGCTCTAATGATGACTGTGTGCCCTGCAGCAGATAATACAAGTTCAAGTCTACACCAAGTGCTTTGCTCTTATTTTGTGCCTGCTGAGCCATACCAGCTAAGAGAATCTTCTGTCACAAAATGTGCACTTCGGCCCTAGTAGCTTTTTTTTAGCTCCTTCGGTAGAACAAAACCCATGGTAAAAATGTAGTTGATATAACCAATTGCCCTGGAGGCTTCTGCAAGCACAGCAACGCTTTCCAGGCTGACTTTGCTATGGCACTTTGAAAACTTCAGTGTTGGAATTGGTAGTCCAGGTTGGACTATTAAATTTGGATCATTCCCTTTGATATGGTGGCATTGTACACAAGCAGCTCCTAACGGCATGAGCCCCAGCTCTGCCCAGTGCTAGTGTGGGAGAAGCTACCTGTTCCCTTATTTGAGTCATTCAGCAGGTTCATTGGAAGCACACCTGTCAGCAGCCAGCAGCTTATCTGTGTGTGAAAGGGTGGAGAGTTGCAAAAGTGGGAAGTGCCAAGAAAGGCAACGCAGCTGTTTTGCCCATGTGTTTGATCACCCGCCAGAAGTACCAGTCATAATGGGAGCACTGTTCACACTCCCACAATCTGTTACTTGTCTGCCAAAGCCAAGAGAACCTTCAGTGTCCTTTTTCTTGGTATTTTTCAGATCAACTTCTTTAAGAAAGGAGCAGAGATGTTTTCCAAAAGAATGGACAGCTTTTTGTCATCTGTTTCAGACATGGTTCAGAGGTAACCCAGTGTTTTTGTTTGCTTTTGTCATTCCATTGGAGTCCAAGCAGTAGTGCTCTAACCTTCACCATGTACTAGAGAGTGCCTCTTTTTCTTTCCAATTAGATTCCTTCCATGCTTACATTGCATTGTTGGGCATATTTTGTTAAAGCAAAAGGTAGAAAACAGATGTTTGTACATGGAAAAGAAATTGCTGTCTGTACGCTGCAGAGAGTATTTTTACAGCACAGTCAGAAGCTATATACTGTAAAGTGTTCACATGCTTTCTTACATCCCTGTGTCTCTTCATGAACAGAAAAGCATGGAATTTGGGCTAGAAATGGGTTAACAGTATTAATATAATAGACTTAATGTGCTTTCTGAATTAGAGGTATTTATATTTACTGGGTCTTCTGTAATAATACAGCAACAATAACCCATTAACCTCTCAAATAAGGATTTAGGGCCTAAAGGATTTGATGGTATAGCTACACAAGGCAAACAAAACTCCTCACCCTAGGGAACATATTCGTTGCATCCAGTGTAGGCTGCATTAGTCCACTGAGTTCAACCTGCTTTGGCTAAGTCCTACATTTCAATAAACTGCTTTTGTACTCCTAATTTTGTGATCATTTTTTCTTACACTTCCCCTCCACATCTTCTACTTGTAGTGAAGATTGACATTTTCTTTATAATTAAGTCCCTGTAAATGTAAACCTTACACTTGAAATGTAATCATAATAGAGAGAACATTATTCACAGAATCATAGAATGTTAAGGGGCTGGAATGGACCTTAAAGATAATATAGTCCCAACTGAGTCCTTGACTTTAATGCTCCATACCTTTCATATCAAACTGTAGCCAAATCATTACTTATTCTCACTCTGGTGGCACTTTAAATAATGCACACTTGTTAATTTGAGAACCATGCTACAAACAAGTGCTCTGTACAGTAGATTATTTCACTAAATGACTCTTTACTTTCTGTACTTTCATACTTACTTATATATCTTTGCACACTCACTTGTGAAATAAATCCCTCTACACAGTCTATGCAGTATTTGTACAGACTGGAGGACAGATTTTAAATGCCATTGAAATACTGTCTTTTGTTTAGTAAGTCTAAGGCATCTTGTGTCTTACAGGCACAGGGAGGATCCTGCCATTGGATCCTCACCATAGAATAAGCCCTTGTTTTCCAAAGGCTGATGGGTTTGAGTTCTGGACAGTGTACAGTAGTAAATGGAAGCAAAAATAGGCTGCTCAGTTATTTTGCTGAGTCTGGTTTTTGTGTTTCAAGTCTGTCACAAAGTAAAGCTTGAAAGTACAACTCAAATGTAACTAGTAAAGGAGTGTGATATCTTTGGAAAAAACAAAAGAGAAGCTTGTAAAATTCTGAATGGCCCTGTGCAGCATAGAATTAGTAACACAGGACAGGGTTTCGAGACTTCAGTTTGCACAGACACTGAGAACTGTGCTGCCCACTCCTCTCCTTCCTTAGTGCTGGGGATCACAAGGCCTCAGTGAGTCAGATCTGCTTGCAAGTCAAGCTAAAAGCTTTTCTCTTGTCAGATTTGTTCTTTTGGAACAACAAGCTGATGCAACCCATTGAGCAGCTACAGAATTTCAGTGGTGATGAGGTCTTGCATCTATTTGAGCTCATTGGGAAACTGACTCTTCGTATTTAAAAGCCACATGGCTCTCTGGTCCTGTTGTGTATACCATGTGTTTTATGCTCATGTTCCTCAAGAGGTTTAACTGCTTGGGCAGGAAGTAGGGAGGAAATTACTGCAGCATAGGTACAGGTATTAATGAGTTTCTGAGGTATGCAGTGACAAGTAATCTTATGTATTCTAGCCTGGATATTCTAGCCTTAATAACTCCTCAAGTTTGGAAAATTTAATAATATCACCAGTAGCTGGGTACCAGCTGGGCTTTGTCTCACTGGTTACACTGGTTACTTCCAGCTCAGTAGCCCAGCCATGTTTTCTACCCATCTTGAAGTTGACTTCTCCAGTTTGTATTTCACCACTTTGGGTATAAGGATATTGTGGCAGACCATGTACAAGGTCTTGCTGAAATCAAGTGAAACAGCATCTACTGCACTGCAGCATATCTGTATAGATGCACTTTCTGGGTTAAATTTCACACTCTGATACCCCTTCACAGTTAGGGCTTTCAGCAAACTGGATTTTTACCAATATATTTAAAACGAGCTCAGTTTAGCCAAGCCTGCACCAAGGATGTTTTCTTAATCACACCAAAACAGAACACAGGATTACAAACAACAAATTAAAGCTAAAGTGAGACTTGAGATACTGGTTTTGTTACTGTATTGTTCTGAGTTAATGGAAAACTTACTACTGAAAGTCCATGACCAGTTAATAGGTGGTCTCAAGGCAGGAATTCCTGTGTGTTACAGACTTGAAGGAATTAGACAAAGTTCTGTGAAAGCCAAGAGATCCTCTAGTACAGCCTGCTTTGAACTGTGCCACTGGACTAGGGCAATGTCTGTATGTGTTCAGCAGTGTAAATTCATAGAAGCATTACTTTTAGAAGGTCTCTCTCAAAAAATAACTCTTCTTTCTCAACACTTAAGCACTTCCCATGTGCTCATTTCAGTATTATAAAACAGTATTTCCTATAAAGTCTATTCGAAAAACAAATTTTATCTTTGCACTACCCTCCAAGGTGATCTCAGCTGGTATTTTTGTCCATTTTGGCTTACAGATGTTACCTGTATCCTGGTATAAAATGGCTAATGATGGCTTTGGGTTTCTTTTTGTGTTGGTTTTTTTTTCCCAGCATACAGGGAGAGCTGGATGCCGAAGCTGAAAAAATGAGACTATCCCAGCAGAACTTAATTGCAGTTAATGAATCTGTTTACACGCCAGATTCTGATGTAACTTCACCTGCCATCAATAGAAATCTCATCCAGAAGGCTGGCTACCTTAATCTTAGAAAGTAAGAAGATTGTTGTTATCTGCTGGTTTGTTTAATGGCTATATTTTTTGGGGGGTGGGTCATAAAGACTCCTCAGGTAATGATGTTTCAGGGTCCTAAATCAGTTTGGTAGCTCTACTTTTCATCCCCCGAGTACCTCTGTCATCTTTGGAAATGTATTTTTTAAGTTTTAACCAAATTAGAGGCATTTGAGACTATTTTTCTGAAAACAGAAGTTTGCTTCTGATTGAATTTACCTTCAGGAATGATTTCCTGCATTCAAGTGGCTAAAAATTAGAAGCTGATGAGGCTGGGTTCAGATTGTTCCTACATCTTAAAGAAGACATGGTGTTTACAAAAACAAACAGCTAAATTTTGTAGTTAATACATGTTTTCATAAATGACCTGTTTTACATAAATAAAAGCTTTATGGACAATGCAAGTTTGTAACTTTGAATGTGTATCATACGTAGAATTACCTCTGCAGATTTTCCATATAAAATTTTCCATAAACTTCCACAGGTGTTATGTATACTGGTGACATATAATAACACTATTTATGTGATTGATTGAATATCAGTTTATTTTGTTTGTCTAGTAATTTTTTCTTTGTGAGAGAACATCTATTAATTTCTCACAGTATTCCAAGAGCTGGATTACACTCTACTGGACTCTATAGCTAAGCAAGATATATACTCTGAGATACTACTTGCAGTAGATAGTTTTTTATATTATGATTCTTTGTGCTGAAATTGCTCATAGTATTTCATGTCAGTTACTCAAACTCTTTTATTCCTTAACTAGAAGATACCATTTTTAAATTGGATGTGTGGAATAAATTTAATTTTCCAGCTTTCATTAAGGATTAGTTTCTGCTAGGAACAGGTGCTCTGCTTTTTCTTCTTAACACAGACCCATCATTAAAAAAAAATGCCAGGGTGAACATAAAGTTCTGATTAGCATCAGGATATGTTTGCAGTTTCATACCTGTTTGGAGTTACTTCTAAATAGTAACGAGTCTTTATCACTGCATCTTCTCGTCAGTAAAACAGGTCTGGTGACTACAACTTGGGAAAGACTCTATTTCTTCACTCAAGGTGGCAACTTGATGTGTCAGCCAAGGGGAGCAGTAGCTGGAGGATTGATTCAGGACCTGGATAACTGCTCTGTTATGGCTGTGGACTGTGAAGACAGAAGATACTGCTTTCAGATCACTACTCCTACAGGCAAAGCGTATGAGACAGGTTTTGTTTGAGGACAGCCAGTCACACCTACCCCTTCAGATGCTCTTTCCTGTAAAACATGCTTGGTATAGTAGGAAGCTTTTCTGGGTTTCCAGAAGGGTGTTTCCAAATTAAAAGCATGTTCCTTCCAATCCTCCCCCACAAGTGCCTGAATGGCACATGTGGTGTCTTTTAGCTGCAGCTTATTCATTATTTTTGTTCCTTTGGTGGTTAATGGATGCAAAGCTTGGTGGTATTATTGTAAGCCCTGGAGTCAAACAGTCCTGGTGTCCACTGTTAGCACTTACACACTGTGTTTATATTTTAGGGGTATAACGCTTCAAGCAGAAAGCAAGAAAGAATATGAGGAGGTAAAAATATTTTCTTAATGTTATTATTCTTGTATACAAGCAAGCTTGAAGACTTCAATTTCATTTTTCCCTTCCAGTGGATATGTGCCATCAACAACATCTCCAGACAGATCTATCTCACTGACAATCCAGAGGTGGGAGCTTGTTTCTATCTTTCAGTCCATTCCTTCAACTTGCTCTCCCATTATTCTTCACATGGTGATGTAAAGTACATGTCTGAAAGAGCTGTTCTGTCTTGTTTTCATAGGCAGCGGCAATCAAATTAAATCAGACAGCCCTGCAAGCAGTGACTCCCATTACCAGCTTGGGAAAAAAACACGAAGTTCAGCACCCGAGGTAACATTCTCCTTTGCGTGGAGCAGGGACTGTGTGTAATTGTATTGAGCCTGGGGCTGAGAGGTCTTAAGAAGATATTGGGATTGTCACTGAGAAGTGTAGACACAAGTGCAGGTCTCTGCTGGTAATGCGGCTGTGAATGTGGACAGGGCAGGGAGACAAATGGCCACCTGTTGCTGAAAGTCAGCCCATGCTCAGAGTCAGTCTGCATTCAGGTTTAATATACCAATGTTTACTTTTGTCCTAAACAATACTCGGTTAAAAAAAGATTCCATTAGAGTCCTCAGTAACAGGTAAATAGGAAAGTACCTTACATGTCTGTGTAGTGGTTCAGTCCTGCTTTGGATTTTTGAATAATCTTGTCTCCCTTCCAGAGCAAAGGTAGGGTGTTACTGATTGATAGAAACGTAATTTTTTTTTCCATTTTCATTTTAGCCAGACTGTAAAGAATATGGAAAATGACAAAATAATTCCCAGTGAATCAGCTGGCATTCAAGACTCCACACAACTCATCGCTCCTGGAACACCGATTCAATTTGATATCGTACTGCCTGCCATGGAATTTCTGGACCAGAACAGAGGTGGCAGGTATGGCCAGAGACAGTGATCCATCACTGTAACTGTGAATTCAGGCAAGATGAAGTATTGCAGCATCTATTCGTGGTGATGACCAGAATCTGTAACTGAAGTTTTAATTCTTCTTTCACAGGCGTGCAAACCCGTTTGGGGAATCTGAAGACAGCAGCAAAGATGAGGAGGAAGGTCAGTGTTTCTTTCATCCAGATAAAATTAGTCATGATTTTAGCTATCCAGTATCTCTTAAGAAAAGCACCTGACATCATGGAGCAGAAGTAACAGATCCACAGTAAAGTGACCTTCCTGTACCAGCACAAGTAGGGCCTGGCCCAGGCTGTTCTCCTCTTCCCCTGTGCCTGGAACCCACAGCCCTGTCAGAAAACTGCTCTCAGAACCAAAGCAGTACCTGCTGCTGTGAACACTCACCCTGCCTTCCTTTGCTCACCACCAGCCATAAAAGTGGCCTGGTCAAGTGATGGCTGTGCTACATAATGGCTGCCTAGTTGTCAGTAAGTCTTATGGTGACAGTCAAGGAGCAAGGAAGGGTTTGGTGGAAACCTCACTGGGCTCAGCTGCATGGAAGGTCAGAAGGACATAAAAGAAAGGGAAGAATGTACAAGGCTTAATGAAAGCCAAGGCTTGGGCACAGTCCTAAATCATCACAGTTTATGTGCACCCGATAGCAAAATAGGCAAGGGAATTTTACTAGCTAATCAAATGAAGCATAAAGGACCAGTTACACTTTTAAAGCTTCCAGGCAACTGCAATAACTTCGTTCCCCACCTCCACACTGCTGCCTGTTCACACAGTTTGAAACTGGGTCAGGGCACTGTGTGACTCATGGCAGAAAGCTACCACTCATGACAGTCACCAACCACAGGCTTACTGTTGAATTTCCAAAGTGAATAAAATAATTCCATTGATACTTTGAGCTACTGGAAGGTTGAAGTAGCACAGTGAAGGAGGTCATGGCTTTTGTCTTGCAGATTCCCTCCTGCAGCAGATGTTCGTGGTTCGGTTTTTAGGGTCCATGGCTGTTCAGTCGGATGAGACGTGCGAGGTGATTTATGAAGCCATGAGACAAGTGCTGGCTGCTCGGGCCATTCACAACATCTTCCGCATGACTGAATCCCACCTCATGGTCACCAGCAAGAACCTGAGGTACTGTAAAAGCCTTAACTTGTCAATATTCTGTTCTCTTCGTACAATTTGTGATTAACTATGTATGGTTGGTTTTGTTTTTCTAAGACATACACCCTTTGAAGAGGCAAGATCCCAAGAGTCACTTTACCTAGAGAGAAATGTCTCTTTTCTTATTCTGTGGTATCTAGAAATGACCCTCCAGACTTAAGTTGTAAGGGTGTCCTATCACAATCCAAGGGATGCAGTGGGACTATAAGACCTTGCAAAGATACAAGAAAAAAGATGCAAAACAATGGACTGGAAGATTCTCTTTACTAACACTGTCCTTTCACAGTAGTGTCACTGTAGAACATGCTGATATCAGACATTCCCTTTAGAGCTGGGGTGTGTTTATGTCCCTCTGCATTTTGTGTTAGCCCAGGCACTCAGGATCCTTTCCGAGTGACTCAGAAAGGTGCTCTGACCTGTACCTGTCAGGCAGCTGAGAGTCAAGGCCTGGATTTGAACCTTGCTGAGCACAGCTACAGCATCTGATTCTGTGCATGTTTCCTCATCTGTAAAACTGCTAGAGTTATTGCCTTTCTATTATAAAGCCCCTTGAAATTACCAGAAATCACTCTAAAATAATTTTCTTTTTTTTTTCCCTACACGTAATTACAGGTTAATAGATCCTCAAACCCAAGTTACCCGAGCAAGTGTAAGTAACTTTTTCTATCACAGCAGTGACTACTCAGACACATGAACCTGAGCTAACCAGCTAACTTGAGCTGGTTAAGACAAATTATTTATTTTACTTTTCCAGTTTGAACTCAACACTGTGACACAGTTTGCTGCCCATCAGGAGAACAGGAGACTGATTGGCTTTGTGATCCACCTCAGTGAGACTCTGGGAGAAGAATCCATGAGCACATATGTTTTTGAGAGCAACACGGAAGGGGAAAAGGTTTGTACAACATTTAATAAAATTCTTCATTTAGAAAACATGTCTGTGGCTTCTTGGCTTACACATCTGGGAAACAGTGCTATAGAAACAAGAGCAGCTCAATTTCTGGCCAAGAAAACCTGTGTTAACATGCATGGCTTATGTCTAAAAAGGACCAAATGAACAGATAATGCAGCATGTACAAGGAGGAGGGGGTGGGATTGCTAATCCCAGCATCAAGAGAGATGGGAAAGTGCTGTCCAGCACCAGTACTAACAAAAGGAATGTCAGCTATGTTGAGACATGTGAAGTTTTCACAGACAAGGCAGCCATATGTGCTAACACCACTGGCTGTTCACTGCGTGCTGTAACAGAAATAAGGAGTGGGGTGGAGAGCTTCTGTCCCTGCAAACAGTCACACTCCCCCAAGTGTGGAAGTAAAGTCTGGTGAATAAAACTAACCAAGCTGAGTACAAAGATTCACCAGCCTCTCTGACCTTTGAAGCTGAACCTGAGATAGTTTTTTTTATCTGTAGTTAGCATAGCAAATTGGTATTCCACCTCTGCTTTTAGGCCTGGTTTTAAGACTAAATCTGCACTGACACTTCTGTGGTTTACACTTAATTAAGGAACAAAAAACCAAACCAAAACTGAACAGAACTTTACCTGTATTTCTTCTTTGTAGATTTGCTATGCCATTAGCTTGGGAAAAGAAATTATTGAGGCACAGAAGGTAAGTATGTTTCATTCCCCACATCTGTGTGATGTATCATGATCTGCTTTTCAGCTGCACTGTCCAGGTACCTCTGGTGTGCATAAGCAAAAAGAACTCCTACTCCTCCTAAGGGCAAAGTTTTGCAGACGTTATTTAACAAAGCAAAAATAAACTCAGTTTTATTTCACAGTAACGTGATTTGAGATAAAATGTGCCACCCCAAACCAAATCCAGAGTTACACAAATCCAACTGTTCATGTCTGAAAGAAAGCTGTGAGCAAAGTTTTCAAAAAACTAAACCAACTCTTTGTGATGAAGTGTAAATCACACACACTGCTGTGTCACTGTTAGAAACTTACATTCTTTCCTCCCGTAGGGATGAAAATCACAGTCTTATTCCACATAAAATGAATGACAGAGTTACCCTGTCTCTTGTAGATATATTTTATCTATACAGATGTGACGTTATTATTTGCTGTATATTTTTGCTGCTAAGATTCCAGAACAAGTTGGGGAATGAGCTTTTGGTCATCACCAATAAGCATGGGTATAATAAATAAATTATTTAGACTTTAGTTACTGAAAAGCAATGAGAAAAGTAACTAAAGAACAGCAAAATAAAGGCTCAAAATTAATTACCTTTTTTTTTTTCTTATATACCCAAAGAGTGTCTTTAGTTAACCAAAAGGTATTATTTATGTTCCAAATCTTTATTCTAAAGGTTGTTTTAAAAAAACCCAAAGCTGCAAAACCTTAGCAAGAAGTACTGGGAAATGTGTGTTCCTCAAAGGCTGCTGCAGCTTGCTGACCTCTCTTTTTCTTCAGGATCCAGAAGCATTAGCTCAGCTAATGAAGTCTGTGCCATTAACAAATGATGGGAAGTTCATGCTCCTGAATGATGTGTCAGAAGAGGATGGAACCATGCACGAAGGAGGGGAGGAATCAGAAGCATAAGGAGCTCCTGTCACTTCCTGCAGCCTGTGTGGGAGCAGCAAAAGCAGGGAGTGGTTTTGCAAGAATCTCTGGTTTTCAGTCACCTGCGCACACCTGAGGCCAGCTGCCCTTTCCTGCTGGAGAGCACCGGAGTCCCTCTGGATTTACAGTGGAAGCACAGCAGGCTGGGCCCTGGAGGCGCTCTGCATTTGTGAATGTGTAGGGTAGAGCTGTGTCTGGGAGTAGACAATCCTGAGCGATGTTTCGGCGAGCTGCCGCTGGGCAGGAGAGCGCAGCTGTCAGCCACCAAGGATTAATGGCATTTCTTATATTTACAGCGCCAGCAGCCTCTCGTTCCACTGAAATTCCTGTGAGCTGCCAGCTCCTCTGACAATATCAGGCCTCAAATTTCCTACCATAGTCAATTTTCATAGTTTGCATGATTATGTGCATCTGAATGAAGGTTTAAAATGCACTATCTACTTTATTTCAGATGAAGTTATTTTTAGTCTAGTTTAAGTGTAACAAGATTTACCTTTTGTGCTAGCCTATTTACAAAACAATTTGTTAAACACTAAATTTTTCCTATTAATATAATCTATTTTTATATTGCATCTAGAATAAGCTTACAAAACAAATCTAAGTGCCTACTCTTAGCTTCCAGGGGACCGCACTCTCACATTCTGTAATTAAATAATGGACATAATGTACCTCCTTGATTTATTATTCTAAATACCACTGACATGCAAACCTCAGAAGTAGGCAACGAATGTGGCATGTTAGTTGTGTGCAGTTTTTCTATGGTTAGGTTTCTTGCCAGAGATGGTAATAGTAAGACAAATAAGTACTTTTATAGTAAGAATTCTTTGTATTTTTAACATTGTCATGACATGCAACAGCTGAGTCTACCAGCAACCTTTGATTTTAAGAAACTGAGCAATAAAATGTTAGATTACAAGTCTACAATGTATTGACAAGTTTCATAGTACCTTCCTAAGATTAGACACTAGAGAGATTTGGCTAATAAGTTTACATTTTTTTCCCTTCCTGAAAACATGAGCAACATTACTTTGCAAGAACAAACAAAACAGACAAAATAAAGAGCTGTTACTGGGAGGAGGGGTATAATCTGTAGCATAGTTTATATTAATCAAGGTATCTAGAAAAAAATGGCTCAAATTCCTCAAACTTAAATTAACTCTTCTCAGTCACTAGGAAACTAGATTTTCCATAAGCAGAAGCTGTGCAACAGTATCTGAAGGATCCCACATTGGAAGTGTTTGATGTGGAATAAATTTAATTTAACTGGTTACTGAATGTTTGAAAGTACCGTGGAAGAAAACTGTTAGTAACTGACACAAAAACTTCTTCATAAATAAATGCTGAAGCTGTCTTATTAAAAAAAATTAACACCCGCTGAACTGGTGTTACTGAAAACACTAAGAATGAGGTTCTCAAAATTGCATTTATTGACACAGCTTTATGTACATAATGTTCTCTACTCACAAACCAAAGAGACTGGAGTAACAAAATACCCTTTTGTACAATGAGTTAGGAAACATTAAGTATTACATTTGGTCCTTTGTACCTGAGAAGCTGAAAACAGCTGTTGATGGACGTCTGATGCAACTCAAATTTCCTTCTGGTTCCAGACTGCATTAGGATGTGCAGAAGGTGCCCTTCAGCACCAGGCTGCTGCTGGGGCCATGCAAACCCTTGGTGGCAGGGCTGGCAGGGAGCTGGGTGTCCATGCTCCGCTTCCAGCACCCTGCGAGGGGCAGGGCACTGCAGCCCCAGGGCTTGTGGCATGCAGGGCACAGCACCGGGACGGCGGGGTGCAGGACCCCTGGCAGAGCAGCTGCTGCCACTTCCAGCAGCCTTGGCACAAGGCTGGACACACAAGGGCAGTGGTGGCAGCTGCCTGCTGGGGGTGAGAGCCTGGCCTTGAGCCTGTTCTGACCCTGTCCTGAAGGAAAAAACCCCTGGACATGTTTTAGGTCCCTGCAGCAAATTCGTCACCCTCACTTCTGTCACCCCTGGCGATTCTGAGTGAGTACGTTTGGTTTAGTTTAGGGGATTTTTTGTTTTAGCTCCATTGTCTCATCTCCAGACAACCAGTTAGGGTCCATTTGGTTCCTGTAATTGCAACAGGAGACCGAAAGCAACAGAAAGAGTAGTAGCACCACGGCATGAATTTTGCACCCCTTACCATATCCTTGTGGGAAGAAAAAAGCATTTAATGCAACTCAGTGTCACATGTGACATCCAAACCCAGGACCCACCTTGGATCTTTCTGCATGTCTATGCTGCTACATGACAAAGAGAAGGAAGGAAATACAAACTACAGTCCTGTATTAGCAAGAATAGCTCTATTATCGCTGTACATATTTGTCTATGTATATATTTTTGTCACATAGAGTATACATTCAGTTCTCCCAGATTAAACAGGCGTCTATAAAAATAGGCTATGTCTTTCCTCTAGAATTTCCATCACCAGAACCACATGAATTTGTTAACCACCGTACATGAAGACAGTGCTCAGTTCACATTATGTTCCACTGCAAAGTCTTACCTTAGCAAGCTAGTGTCTTTCCAAAAGAAAAAAATAAGTGGAGAAGGGAAAATACAAGTGCAGATTAGAGTGTGGGCTGTGTCTTGACTGCACACAGCTCCCTAGCAAGGCCATCCTGGGGGGAAGGAACACCATCTATGTGTGATTCTGCCGTTGCTGTGGAAGAAGGAAATGCAGCGCTTGGCCATTCCACTCCATGAACTTACATGACTTCAGCTGAGCTGGGAATGTGGAAGGATGTGCACAGCAACTGCAGCAGGATGGGAAGCAGCAGCAAGAATGCTGATCTCGGCAGCACTACTGAGCGTTCAGTGCGGGCACAGTTTGGTCAAAAAAAGTGTACACAAATTAAAAAAAACCCTGTATCAAAGTAAAAAAGCAAAAATATGAATCAAGTAATGCAGCATTCTTTAGGGCAGTTATAATGAATTAAAAATAAAAACTTTAATGAGCCCAGCTGATTTTAACAGTCCATGAAGCTTGTGTGTCCTGTTCTCAGAACCAACAAATGGAATGTTCGTATCAGTCTGGTCTTTCCAGTTGTGACAAAACATTCATCCTTGCTGTCTGAATGTTGAAGTGACTGGCAGGAAAGGGCGAATCAGAAGTGCATCGGGAATTGTTTTAACCAGTCACCCAAGAGTGGGTGGAACAATTTGAACCATTAAAACAAGTATTAAAGCAAGTTTGGTCTACAAAAACAGGAGTGCCAAAAAAACCCCCAAGGGTAGTTCTCTCAGCTGGACTGACTAGAGTAATTTGTTCTGATTGGTAAGACCTAGAAGGGTGTTATGTTCTGGGAGATTAAAACACACCTGTATATTTTAATAAAAGTGGTGTTTTCTTTTAAGCTAAGTCTAGCTACTTAAGTTAGGAATCCGAGTAACTCTTGCACAATCTAGAACCTCTACTTGCAGGCATGGACAGATGTTATATAGAGTTCTCACAGTGTTCAGCAGCTTCTGAGCCTGCAGTGCAATTATTGTTAATAATCAGGCATGTAAGACTGTATGAACAACACACGGTACAACAGACCTACAAAGGCTAGGAAATACAGAATTGAGGCTGAAACTTGCAATTAGGCACAACATATTCATGAACTGTAAGATCACTTAATAGTTACAGACACCCATCACAGTGTCTGGTCATAAAAGGAAGAGCTGATTGTGGTTCTGTCTTGGCTCTGGATTTCCTTACTTCTGTGGATGCAAATCACCTTCGGTATGAAATGAGAAGTAATTTGTTATGTTAACTTTTGTTTTCCAATTCTTTGATAAGGGGGCAAAACCAGGGGAAAATAAATGCCTGACAGGATCCTAAGTTCCCACAGTACAAATACTATCTATAGAAATAACAAGGGGGGTTGAAATTAAACAGCAATAAGCACTTCCATTTTGTGTAGTGGATTTAACATACATTCACAACATACACTGTGGGTGTAACAGTGTATGTTGTGACTGCATTAAACGCAACAGGACTGCACGATGACATGTCTGAATTATTTTTTTGGACAGCAGATACATCCAATACCTGGATTCAAGTTTTTTTTCTGGTTGAAGAGATGCCAGTTCAAATCTTGGACCAACAGCCTATGAGTTTGGGTTTTTTTTAAATGCTATGACAGAGATGCAAGAATGCATCTAGCAATTAATAAGGATTTTTTTATCTGCATATCTGTACTTTAAAATAACTACCTCCAAGGTCAACATTTTATTAAATTATTTTCAATCTAAAGAAAGTGCTGTAAATAATACAAACTCCTGAAAAATAGGAGTTTCTACAGGAAATATAGACAAACATGGACCTAGCCTCACTGGATGCTAGTATACTACTGTACATTTTCTCTTGGATTTAACAGAGCAAGTAAATCAAATCTAGAGCTTTTACCCCTACAGAGTGTTACTGATGAAGACAAGGACATGAGTTATTTGAGGAAGTAACCATCACCCATACCAGCCATGTCATTTCACAACAGGCTCTGCAGGCGTAGAGTTGGGAAGATCTCCGTTGCTTGCTTTACCAGATTCTTCTACAAAAATAAAAAATAAACACATGGATCATGTTTAACACTCTATTCAAAACAAAACCCCTCAAATCTTAGCATATATATATGATGCTGATGTCATAGCAACACCTGATGCAGTATTTCATGGTCAGCATATGCAACCCAACCTTGCAGCACAAGAAGTCCTGGCCCTATGAAGAAATTTGTATTTGGGGTGAAAGGTTCTTCAATCAGCAGTACTTGTCTAAAAATTACACATACAATGCTCTCACATTTTTCAGAGTCCAAATACCATGGTAGAAGGCATAGATATTACCATGTTCAAAACTCTCCACCGTGGTATGAGTTTCCAGCTTTTCTCACTGTAAAACACATTGCTTGGGCAACTGAACAGGTATCACAATAGAGAATATTTAACCTAAAATATAATATAATTCATTGATGTCCCATAGAACAGTCTCTTACGGACTCCAGAACAGTACATCTATTCTTACCACAATGCTTGGAGTTGTTTGGATTTGTGTTTATTTTTTTTCTTGCGCTGAGTATTTATTTGAGCAACTTCACTGAATATGATCAAATGTAAATTCATGCTAAAAGATTTTTTCTTTACAAACTGGTTTTCTAGTACAGAAAAAAACGAATCTTTTTCTCCAGTGACTGTAATCTCACAGGTCACTCATGCCTTTGTCAGAACTACAGCAGAGAATTATTTAGCAATTCAATTTTTAATATACTGCTCCCTGAGTTTCTACTTGTGACTGAACAGCATTTCTAGATCTTGATCCTTAGGAGCATTCTCATTTCTTTGGAAAGAATTTTCCCAAGAGAATATTTCAGAATTCATGAGGGAGAATATACAAGCAGGAATAGAAGTGCAAAAGACCCAGGTTACCTAGTCAAGAGACCACACCACAAATTAAGATCTTACCCTTTGAATACAGAATTAAATGGGAAACCAAGTACATCATAAACATCTGAGTATATATAGTAACTGCATCTTCTGCCTGTGTAAGTTGAAAACCAGCTGGTACAACAGGTGAAAACCACTTTATTTAACACCAGTTAAGGTTGTCATTGCCAACACTGGTAATTAAAGAGGTAAGTATGATGCTGATCAACCCATGAGCAAGAAAGCAGCTATGAATAAAACAAAAAGGACCTTCCCTATTAGGGCACACAATCTCCTTAGCCAAAATGTTCTACATAGAGCATTCACTCACCTTCTTTTTCTTTCTTTTCTTGGCTTTCTTCTGCTGCAGTTTTATCTGCTCTGAAAAAAATTCTTGCACTGCTTAGTGAGAAATAAAGGAGTTCAAATTCCTAAAGTAAAAGAGAAAGAGGAACATCAGTGTATTGCAAGAACGAATTTGTAGACAGATATCAATGGGATTTTTCAGGAGCATCTTAGGCAACTAGATTTCAGTACCTAAAGCATTTAAATGCTCTTGAAAAATCTTTCTCCATTCATACCTTATTTACATGCGTTTTACAAAGCAAATGTCAGCCTCTTCATTAAAGGGCAACTTAAGCAGCTGAAAATGAGGTTTGCAGCAGCAGTAAGAATTTAGAGAAACTTGCCCATGGAAAATCATGCAAGCCAATAATTTAAATGGCCACAGGCTAGATCAGTGTCTGAACAAGGTGCAGTGATGTGGTTTTTTAAACACAGAGGACCAAACACAGTGCACACTCCTGGGAACCATGAGGGCATACAGGGCCTTATCTGTTTCAACAAGACATTACAGAATGTAATCATAGGCTGTAAAACTAGCTGATGACAGATTTGTCCCACAGGCTTCTCCAATCAAGAGACAGAAAGCACCACACCACAGATGAAACCTGAGCTGCTATGCTTCAAAATTCAAATGCACCTTTCCTCTACTTGATAGCTAACGCATCATTCAATTCAGCAGCTCAGAATTAACACACAGGCAACTGAGGGTTCACAGCATTATGTGAAATCTTTGTCATAAGAAATTTAACCAAGAGATATTCTCTCCTGTTAAAGCATTTATGGTTTAGTTGCATTAGATTTCAAACTCCATGGGACAAAGAATTCCAATCAACAGGGTCTTCAAATAGCACAAAAACTGATTACATTCCCTTCAGGTCATACACCTCAAGTCTTTATGCTCTTTTTTGCATTGTTACTGAACACAATGCTCTGGATTTTGCTCTCAATGAGCTCCATCAGAACACATTTACATGATTTGTGATGAGTAAGTGCTGAACCCAATACAGAACAGAAATTGTTACCAGAACAGGTAACCAGGCCCGTGCTGTACCTGTAAACAAACTTCCAGTCGCTTGTGGGTAAGGTTCATAGTCTGTAGTAGTTTTTCATCTTGATTAGAGGACTGCACGTTCTGTTGCTTAGCTACTGCTCTTATTTCCTTCACATACTTCTCTCTAACAGACTGGAACCAGTGCAGAGAATCAAACTCCTGGTACTGATCCAAAAGCTTCAGAATGTAAGCCACACCTAGTCATTGACAAACCATGTACTAAAGTCAACATGCAATTTGCAAAACATTTTGTGAATGTCTTTAATGGATGAGCCTAAACTGATAATTCCATGCAAATATAATTTTAACTGTTATAAACTTAAAATTAATCTATCAGGAAAAAAATAGAACAAGCTTAAATTTTTTAAAAACCTCACAACTTCTCCAAATACTTGCATTCCTTCTCATCTGGATGAGAACCACAAGCTTTGAAAGAAATTTGGAAGCACCAATATATGTTAAAACTGCCTGCTCCCATACACAGCTATTCCATGTTTAGGAAATTGTGAACACAACCATAACTCTCATATTCATTGTGCTGAACCGAAGACAAATCACATTTATATATTATGGAGTTTTTAATTATGGGAGCAGACAAAGTATAAACAAAACTTTTCTTGCAAATATCCATTATGTTGGCTTACCCAAAGGCTAGTGAGGGTACTGAAACTTACCCATGGCAAACCCATCATCAGTAAAAGCTGCTCCGCTTTTGTTCTTCTTATTCAATTTCTCCTTGCAACTGATTGAGTGCTCTACAAAATTGAGGGTCTGAAAGAATGAAAGGCTGTCTTGGAATCACAAAGAGACTCACAAATTTCACGAGGCATTGCCACATATGCTACTAAAGTCTAATAACAAAATATTTAAACACAACCCTGATCTGACAAGACCCTTATAAAGTAAGCCCCAGTGCGATGCAAGCACTCACCAGGGGGGGAACAATGATGTAGAAGTTCCGCAAGTGCATGTTCTTCGGGCTGCGGAATTCGGGAGCAAAGACATCCACCAGCATTTTGAAGTACTCTGTTCCCTCTGCAAAGTTCCGCGTGAGGTCACTGAGCACAGAGTCCAGCTGCCTGCAAGGGATGAGCAATGGGTTACCTGGTTCTGCTAAAAGCCCCTTTGCTTATCCACCTCTGGGGATAACAATCCTCTCTTCACCCTTTGCCTCCATTCACAATCCAGGATTTGGAAGGGCACCCTACCTCTGCAGCCCATTTGAATCATGTTTCTTGATTTAATTTTCTCAGAAAAGGTCTATGAATAGAATACTTGCATGTCTTTTATCTAAGACCCTGAAAATTTTAAAAGTAGAGCTCAGGCACACGGTGAGGAAAGCTTGTTAGCTTTTAAACAAAGATTTCTTTAAGAAATCAAGTTCTAAGTGTCTATTACTATCAATGCTACTTCACATTTTCTAAACAATGGCTTCTATCTTCTTTGCTTAAAGCAAATATTTTTGCATAAAGGCAGCTGAACTTTTAATACACACACACACAAGTAACTAACAGCTGCATTTATAAATATAAAATGACAATTCTCTCATCCCACCCCTGCCCCAGACCTCAAAAGCATGATGTTAGTGTACCTTGCTGCTTTTTGTGTTTCTTCTGAGAGTCCTTCTTCTTTCACCAGCTCTTCAAAGTTAACAATATCTTCCAGATCAGGAACAAACCTGAAAACTTACTGTTTGTTACGATTATGCTCAACTGTCTGTGTTCACTGAAGTATCTACCCTGATTTAGAATTCACTTAATTTCATCTTCTGGGCTTGAACTACTTACTTCAAATTATGTCATATCTGTCATACCATTCTCATCCAGGCATTATTAACCTCACTTCTAAACACACATCATTATTTGTACTTCTGTTTTTACTGGACTACCATCTCCTCTCTCTAGCACTTGATACCCTTGGTAACTCTAAGTTTACTATTACTTGCAAGAAAATCAACTATTTCTTATTATGTAAAAGTTACTATGTTTTCATGACCTTTCATAAACATAGACAAAATCTATACAGAAAAAAGTATGAAAGGAATGTGTTTTCCAAGTTCCTCAAGGTTTGTATTACTTTTCCTTAATGCACCCTTGAAATTATTTAACATCACAAACTGCTGGCTTAAGGACTAATGTCTTACATGTACATTCTAGGAACTCTCTTGCTGTGTTTTTCCATAGAATTTGTTTTATTTTTAGCGATTTATGTCCACGATTGTACAGTGCTGAATCCCAGCACTGTCTTCAATAATTCCAATTAAATGAAGGCATATAAACGGAACTTTTCAAAATTTATGGGGGGTATGTAAGGGCATAGGGAGTATCAGCAAGAATAGAGAGCAAGGGGAAGAGAAGGAGCAGAGAAAAACGAAATATTTGTGGAAATACCTAATTGCACTACTGCAGCAGTGAAGTCCACCAGATCTTATCATTCGTACATAGCCCATAGCGTTGCCTTTAAAAACAAGAAAAAACAAGGAAGCAATTTGTAATTACTTAAATACACACACACTCTCAGAGCCTATAGGAGCTATGAAAACGTAAATTAAAGTTGCCACATAGTTCTGGCAAAGAACTTGGCTCTGAAAGCCGATTTATAAAAGTTAAATTGAACCCTGCTATCAAAAGTCTCTGTAGAGAAATAAAACAAAAATGCATCATCAAGCAAGGTTTTGTTCACTTTCGTACAAACTCTTTCCACTGGGCACATTAAACACTTCCAAGTTCAGATCAGTCCTGCACATCTACAGCACCAGTGGCTGAAAATATCATTGTCACATCATGCATTACTCAAGGATACTTCAGCTGGAGGTATGGCCATTTTTTGAAATACATGAACTTAACAGTAATAGGTTTTTACTAGGAAATACACTCAATATGGATAAAAGTCAGTTCCATAACAAAGAAAAGAACTGAAAAGGGAACAGGAATCTATGCAATCTGTAACTCTGTTTAAGACATGCAATGGCCGTTTCTGTGTAATTAGATGAGAGCATTTATTTAGCATGGGCTACAAGTGCACTACTTTCCATCTGACTGGAATTAAATCTAGCATTAGCCTGAGCTAAAAGGTCAGTTACTAGGTGATGAAGATCTCTTCTATTTAATAACATTTATAACATCTTAGACACCATTTCATACCAATTTGACTTATGAGTTGTCTGAACTGGTCAAGATAGCTCTGGCCATCCGGGGTTATTCCAAGTTTTCTGATGCCACGGTTGAATTTGTCTGCTCTTTCAAAGGGATACTAGAAAAAAAAATTAGAATAATTTGTAAGAATAGTTACCTACCCTTAGAAAAAAGACTTTTCATCACATGAATAAAATTCTATTTGTAATGTAATTTTACCCCATATTTACAGCTTTATTTTTTTATAAATCATACACCTGCTTGTCTGTATTAGTTCACATGACTCATTTTACTAAGGCACTTCTGCAAGTTGACAAGTGAATAGTTTTACTACAAACAAGAAAGTATTCCTGAAACAAATAAGCACCTGACATGCAAAGAAGCTAGCAGCCTAATTTACTAAACACATTGTCTCTCCAATTTTTGAGAAAATTTTCTAGCACGGAAAATCAGACCCTCATTCCCAAATCCTGACATACTGGAATGAGTGCTACCTGATCACACCATTTTGGATTCAATTCAAGTAAGCCTATTATTCAAAACTGAAAACTGTTATGCATGAGTTGGACCAGAAGTTTAGAACATCCAATAGACTACAACTCCATCAAATCATCCTTAAGTCACTGAGAGAATGATTTTAGCCAACTCCATATTTACAGAGCAGACAGAATGAAACAAAGTCCTCCTGAATACAGACACTGGAAACACTGCATTTTGCCAGGACAGAAGCTGTCCCTTTGTCTGGGGATCACATTTAAATAATAGCAGTGTTATGGTTTGGTGCACCTTCAGTTATATGAAAGCAGCACTTCTTTTAGCAAATTACTCTAGAGTCTTCAAAACTACTATACCTTGTGATCATTTTGATCCTTGACTTCCCTGAAGAATCTGATGTCTTTGATAAGTCTGGATTTGATATGTTCATCATACATGAACTGGCTAAAAATGTAAAACTTTTTCCTCAAGAATTGGTAAGTGAAGTTTACCTGGAAGACAAAAAGAAAAAACCAGTCAAATCAAGAAAGTTAGCGAAGTAACAAACACATCTAACACCCTGTTTTCACCAGATGCCTAAGTAACTGCTAATGCAAGTTCTCAACTTACTTTGATTTCACTGTTTTAAAAGAATGAGGAAAATTGAAAAACCATTCTCCTGGAAGGCCTACTCTCTTCCGGGAAAGGCAGAGGGACCAAAGGACAAGTTCAGTATTTCAGTCGATCACCTGCCTTACACAGCCATTAATTTGTCTGGAATATCCTGTAACTGTCCTTTTGAAACAATACAAACAAACATCAAGCTGAAACAGGCAACACTATCAACTTCCTCAGTCTGTAACATCTGTATAATCTCCTGACACAACTTTTTCACTTCCTCAAAATTTTCTAAAACATTATCTCATAAGGCAGAAGCACAGTTTTACCATACGTATCCCAATACTTCTCATGTCTGCAAAAATAACTTTACTCACAATCGGAAGTGAATAAATCTACATCACCAAAAAATAATGTGAGTAGCAGCATTTTCTGAGGAAGTCCCCACTCTCCCAAGAAAAGTGAAAGAAATGATTAAAACTTTATTTTTAATAATTTCCACTTTGAAAATAATGACTTGAGAGTGGGTTCAAAATTTCAGCAAGTCCCTTTTTTTTTTTTTTTTTGATGGAGCCAGAAGAATAGAACAAAGGAAACAGCAACAAGGTGGAAGTTAAGCAGCAGACTGTAAAGCACTGACCTGAAAACACCTTTATCACTGTATCCAAACTTGAGAATCCCAATGATAAATTCCTGCTGTAGCAGACACAATGCACCTCTTTGCATTTACCTTGCAAAGAGGCAAATGCCTTTGGCTAGTTAAAATGGCCACCTACACCTCAGACATCATTAAAAGCCTTGCAGTAAGAAGTCATTTTTCCAACAAGTGATTAGAGGTCTGTAGCTTTTATTTTGCAAATTGAAAAGGTGATATTTCTTAAGCACAACAATTACAAGAAGAACTTAAAAAATTAACATTGCATTTTTTCAAGATTTGCTTTAACTGCAGCAAAAGTATCTGTCTACTAAGTAGCAAATCAGGGCATAATGTCAAGAACAGTCCAACCAGAACATCTGTCTCTCCTTTGGTGTAGTTTTAGATCTCTTCATTAATTTTTATGTAACAACTGGAACTGATAACACTCCCAAAAGATTGTGATATTGATTTGGGCCACATCCAAGAACTGATTGGTTTTATTAATTCACACAGAACATTACTACTGCATTATTAAAACTGCATAACCAAATAAACTATTAGGAGATGCAAGGAGGAGGTTTTTGTGCACAATCAAAGAAAAGTAATCCAACAACAGTACAAAAGATACTCACTGTTGTGTTCATGATTCCTGTTCCATGAGTTCGAATTGAATTAGCAATGTGTCGGATATTGATGGTGTTCAAGTGTTTGTTATTACTTGTTCTTTCAATGAAGATCTGGGAGGCAGGAAGGGAAAAATAAAGTTAATTACCCCAAACTAGTTCTGTGATAAATCATTGATCTAAATAGCCTATATCCTGTTTCTGAGAGCAGCTGATAACTGGTGATTAGGGAAAGAACCAAGAAAATATAGCATGGATACAATGAACTTTATCTGGTAAATTCTTCTGATTCCTACACAGCTGTGATTCAACAATTCCATGATGCACTTGATGTTGCACTCAAGACTCCCATATTTGTTGAGATTATATCCTACATTAAGCAGTCTAAACTCTTTTGGCACCTGTTTGTACTTTTGACCCCACATATACCACGGCAATGAGTTCCACTACTGAATTATAAACTATGAAAAAAAGTACTTCTTTTCTTTCAGGAAGCTGCTCATTTTTGTAGTGGGCCCCTCATTCTCACATTATGAGAAACCCCAAAGGTTTGTTCTCTGTCCATGTTCTCCATGTCAGTCACTGCTTCAGCTCTCCAATAACCCATTTTCAGATACACATTTTTCAAGCTCAGAAATCACATACTTACTATGTCCTTATAGAGCAGCCAACTATCCTTGCTGCCTTCTAGCTTCACTAGAAAATTGACATGGAGTGATCCTGCTGCCATAACGTATCCAAAATATGCTACACAACAATCTAGAAGACCAAGTCACAGCATCCTCAAAGATTTTTTTCTAGAGCAGCAATACTATTTTATAGCTTCTCACTATGCATGTTTAGCCTGGGTTTTTGGTACACATACTCTACTCTGCATTTCACAATCCCTTCAAACTGGAGCCAACTGCCTGGAAAAGTATGGGAAATACCTTACCTGATTATTCAGATTGTAGAGGTAGCGGGATACAAAAACATGAATATTTCTCATGATTTCCAAAACATCCAGACCCTGAAACAATATTATTTATTGAGAATTACTATGATAAAATTTCTTCAAGAACTACTGACACGTCTAACCGCTAAGGTGCAGAAATACTGTTTGTACAGTTACTTGGAAGTATTTTAGAAAGCAGTGTTTTTCTCTGCAAAATGAAGAACCTCTTAACACTTTTTGTTCAGTGTCTGTAAGATAATGCTTGGAGAAGAAAAAGGCAGCTCAGCCCACGTTTTAACATTTACACTCCTGCCTGGTTTTTTGCAGCTTCCCCTGAAAGAGAGGAATCCTCCAGCCTATTCCACAATGCACAATAAAACAATAAAAAAATTAAACATTGAGATTTGTCTGTTTTCAGATTCTAAAATATAGAATCTTACCTTAGAGATTTCTACAGACATATAGATGTCTACAGAGAAACAAGCAACTAGCTACTTTTAAATATTGTTTAGCCCAACCTGTCTAAAAGACTGATGTTTGCTATTTACAATATAAAATTTACAATTGTTTACACTCTTTTCCCTAAGGAATCCCTTAATTATCACTGTGCCTAGAGATGATGCTATTTAATTTATATACCCTGTTCCCAGTTGTGCCAGGGATTTTATCAGCTTTTTAGGCTGGGGGTTATGAAGTATGGGGTGTCTTTGTTCTGAAGTAAAGCTCATACCAGAATGAATGTTATGAAACCAATGTTGTGAAATTGTTTAATTCTTTGTGACAATGTGCTGACCAAATACAGCCAACAGAAAACCAAAGCTGGAAACAGAAACTGATCTACAGCACTTTTGTGCCAAAAATCCAGCTGGAGTTCTTAGTTCTATGCCCTCTTTCAATTTAGGAAGACACAGCCATCATGAACATTAGAAAAAAAGGGGCTGTATTTCTAAGAGCTTTCACCAACATGTTAACCCAAATGAGGGAATGAAGCAAACTGCCAAAAATATCCAAGATATTAAAACTCTTGAAGGGAAGTCTTCAGAACTATAGACCCTGTAACAGTGAATACCTACACTATTAACTTGATGACACTACAACTTTATTCTGAATGTCACCATGTTTAGCAGCTTTCAGCAGGCTCTAAGTCACTCTCCTATAATCTAATTCACAGATGTCCCAAAGTCCTCCATGTCCAGCCTGGGAAATAGTTTCTCCTGGCGATCACTAAGCAGAACTTGCTAAAAAGCTAGCAATAAACTAGGGAAAAAGACTCACCACACAAAGGTCATTCCATACTTGTAACAGTTGTATGGATCCGCTGCTTGCCAAATTGCTTACTGAATTTTCAAGAAAACATCCTCTGACTTTGCATACTCAATTCATTTCATTATGTTAAAAAAATGAACAATACAAGCCCAACATGATATTAACTGCTATCAGTGTGATCTCCAAAGGTAGATAAAGATCCTGCCTCACAAACCAACCAGAAATTAAAGGTCACTTTTTCCAAACAGTTCTCTACTCTTGGGTACTTTAATTTCAAGGACTCAGTCCTATGACAGTGGAACGGAAGAAGTTCTGTTCCTATCCTGTGGGCACTGTACCTGCTCCAGAGTCTGGCTGGGAAGGTGTGCCTCAGTCATACTTAAACCATAGCGCTGGGTTGCCAAGTTTCTCATCTCACTGTAGGTGGCCCAGTCGTGAAGAGCTACGGTCGTTAGGTTGTAGAAGGTCTTGTCCAAATAATGAGTTACATAAGCTGTGAACACACAGAAAGATGAACTAAAATAATGATACCTATTTAGTTAGGAAAGCGTGGAAAGAAGTGAAAAGATACACAAAGCCAAAGTATAACAGAAGAAAATAACAGAATCAAGCAAATGTAAAACTCCTCACCTTTTATGTCAATGAACCGATTGAAAAAACGTATTGGGTTCAGAAAGAAGAAGTGAGCCAGGTCCTTCATGCCAACTCTGAAGGGGTTTCTGTCATCCAGCTTCAGGTGTGTGTGAACTGATAAGCGAAGGTCCTTTTCTATCTCTTTACATAATTTGTCCAGCAAGTGCTATTCAAGAAAGTTTAAAAAAAAAAAAAAAGAAAACCCACCAAAATCCCAAATAAACACACAAAAAACCAAACAACAACAACAACAAAAGTAATGTTCAGTGTCCATTTACAATGCTCTGTTAGCAGAATCAACATTTCTCTCCACAGATATGTGTAAGACTGATGAAACTAGTAATGAAAGCTTTGCTTTGGTAGGGCCACACAAGTCAATAAATACTTGGGAACCAGAAAGATACTGATTTCCTGTGTTCTTGTTCTAAGACCCAATAGCAAGAAAAAGCTACACAGCTTAGAAAAGGTAAAGGTGTAACTATTCAGTGCCATTTTTTGCATCACTAAAACTTCCACAGAGGAGTTTAACACAACTTACACTCAAGTATTCTCATTTCTCATTTTAAGGGGAACTAGGCTTAGGGCTACCTATCTAAACAGTAAGAACTAAGTCAGTGAGGAAGAGTCTTGTAATAAGAAATTTGGTCTGATTTTCTGAATAGTCTGTAATATTTGGTCTTGAACTAGTCAAATAAAAAGCATAGTTCAAAGGTTAAAAACTAGGACTCAGGAAATCCAAATTTGCATTTTCTTTGTAAAACCTCCTTTCATAATTCTAGATAATAATTCAGTCAAGAGGCCATCTGTATTTGCCAACCCTTCACTACTAAAAGCCATGCATGCACACTAAGAACAGTAGCATTTATTTTAGGCATTCATCCAAACAGAAGCTAATCTGACAAAAAGCACTCCTCTGCCTGCACAGTCAAATCTGTAACTGAAGTTTTGTTAATTTACACAATTTAGAGTGCAGTATTCTCATGTTCCCAGCCAACACAGATACCATGAAAAATGAGTCTTAAACAACCAAAATCATCAGTCAAAAGAAACACTTGCTTATTTATTAAAATACATCACACCAAAGTTCTCTGTGCGATTTTTACAGGTCATATCAGTTTTGCTACAATAGATGCTAATCTGAGCTAAAGATATTTCAAGCACAGTGGTGTGTTTAGTTCCCAACTATAACAAATTACCTCATTGAGTGCTTCCATGATTTCTTTGTCATAGCATTCCAGAAGCACCTCGTAAGATTCCAAGTGTCTTGCATGCATCATAGCAGGTACACAGTCCCGTAGTGCACTGAACATATACTTATTAAAAAATATATATTATTAACAGACAGATATATCACCAGCACCTCAAATAGAGTTCAAAGCTAACAAAAATCAGAATCACTAGTCTTCCCATTTTTATTAAAAATGGATTTCATAAACCCTACTGAAGTGTCATGTCCTTAATCTGAAGTATTATTTGCTGCTGACTGGAAGATCCTAATTATTAGCTATTTCATCAGAAATTATTTGCACTTTATTCATTTCAGTACTGCACAACCCTGGAACAGATGACTGATTTTTATCTGGATTATCATGCCAAAGCATGATTCACATCTGCAGCAAGTACATAGTACTTCAACAAGGGGAGAAGAGATGAGGGGTGGAAAAAGCTACAGGACAACTATCCAACACAGAACCACTGAACACAGTGATACCTGCTTTAGAAATATGTTCCACAATGAGGAACAAAGGCTTTTAATGCTCAAGTCTAGCAGGTGTTCATTTCAAATTAGAAAGAATAGGAACAAAGAGCCAGACAGAGATACAGAATTAACAATAGCAACCTGAGATTTTTTAAAGAAATCTAACAGATAGATTTAGAACAAAGATTGCTTTTATATCCTCCAGACTGAGAAGAACTGTCTGACTCAGTAGTAGCCAGGGAGCTTTTGAGCTTTTCCTTTAAGAGCTTCAGTCTAAGGTTTATCCTCTCTTCATCTGAAGCTGTCACAACAGTTAGTAAGTTGTAACATTATTACTTACATGCAGTCTGGCAGAATCCACTGCATTTTCATAGACATCATCTAAATAGATTGGAAAGACGGCTCGATGCCAGTATAAGAAACAACAGTCGCATTGTGCCCGAACTCTGGAATGAAAGATTAATTGTTAGACACAGATTTGGAAGAAACCATTCTTCTAACACAGTGAGTGTGTTTAAACTAAAGACAAGTGCATTTCAAGCCTAAGTTTTACACCATTACTTCAATGTTCCAGATGCATTGATCTTCAGAAGTTCCTTATTAAAGAACTTTTTATTTCTTTTTTTTTCCACTAGCCTATTTATAAATAAAAAGTACCTGCTTTAGCAAAAAGGTTTACTCTGTCTCTGAAAGACTTAAACCTTACATTACAGCAAAGTCCTAAATAACTATTTTCTTATTGCATGCCTTGATTAGTAGCCTAGAGATCAAACATATATTCTCATTTTCTCCTGTGAGTCAAAGCAGAAACAGGCCTCCTGATACAACTTGTCTACATTTTTCCCAGGATTTTATCTCAAGAGCCAACCACTAAAGGTGTTTGTCTCTCTCCATAAAAACTGCATGGAACCCCGATATTCACCTGGTTTACAAATGGCCAGCATGATGTAACTTGAGTGTGCACTGTAGCTACAGCAGCAGTAAAAACAAGGTGTCACATGTGAACTAACAGCCCAATCTCCCAAACAGACTGGTACTAACTCATAAATTTTGGGGTTGGCTTAAGGGGAACACTTCAGCTTATCATAAAACCAAGTCATCCAAGAAAGTGACACAATTTCTAAACAATCAACAGTCAGGTGAAATACGACTTGCCCAAAGACAAGTGAGCTTCAGGCTTAACTCCGGAATTCTTTCTGTCCATCCCTGGTCTACAAAACATGCAAAAATCACCACCAGCAGGCAGAGACCAAATTTTGCCATTCACACAGTGAAGATCCAGCTCCCCCAAGACACTATGCTGCCTTCTATATACCGCTGCCACTCCTTACCTCTCTGTAAGTTCACTGATCAAGTCCAGTTTTTTCAGAACTAACTGAAGGGGAATAAGTTCTTCATCTTTAAATGTTTTCTGTAGAAATGAAGAAAAAAAAATAAACACGAGATGACAAGATGATATTTTTTTCATAAGACACTCTACCAAACAAATGAAGGGCTGGAACAATCATGGCACTCACCATCTGTGTTCCCACACTCAGGGCAAGCGAAACAATCAGTCGCCTCTGTTTCGTACTTGGCCCATTGAGGGTGTTCTCAGCCAACACCAAAGCAGAGAGGACATCCAGGCGTTGCTCACTGTACTTTTTATCAGAAACTACCCTTTTCTTGATGACAAAAAGACACAGAAATTCAGAGAAAAGTTACCTAAGCCCAAAGGCAATAGCTTACTACTTCTTCCCAAAGCTTGTGGACTTGTCCTAAACTGAGTATTTCTGCAAGCAAGTTATGTTTTGTGAACAGTGCTAACTGAACCCAGATTCACTTACTTGGTCAATTCAGTGATATTACCTATGTATACACTTGGAATATGTGCAGCCAACGTGAACATAGGATAGATCACACAGTACACAAACACTGTGCAAGCTGCATAAGAGTGCATGTCAGTTTTAGTTCTAAGGGACCTGTAATTCAAATTTTTAATCAATTACTCCCTGTTGTTGATAACAAAATCCAGTTTACAGCTGAAAAGTCACAAGACATATAAATACGGTAATAATGACAGCTTACAATTTTCTAAAAACTCTAATGTACCAGGAAGATGAAGTGAAAACATATCTGCATGAACAAATGAAAGGAACCAGGTGTAATGGCAAAAAAGTGGAAGTCACAGATGTATTTGTGAGTAGCAGTGGGACTCAGAAGAGGTAGTTTCATGAAAGAGTTAAATAAAACGTCTTCCACGAGTGTTGCATGTTCAGCATGAAGCTCCTAACCTCATCTGCTGTGTGCCTTAGACCTTACACCACTTAGAAACAAAGCAGAGCAGATAAAAAGAGCAGTACTAATGGATCCTTCTATTTGCCAACATTTGCCTTTTACGTATTTTCTGATAAGTAGTCAAAATATCAAGGACGGTTCACATGTGTTCTTTTTAACATCATTCAACACAGAAGCCTTACCTTTCTATGCATTTAAAAATAATTGTAATGTAATTACAGTATAATTTGAAAAGTTTATGGAAGTTATCTATATATATGTGAACTCTTTGAAGATATACAGTTTTTCTTAGTAACTTTGAAGTTTGGAACCTCTTCAGTTCGTGCTACTCCTGCTACACATATATATATCTATATATAAATTTTTTATAAGTACTTATATTTTTTTTGCTTACCCTAGAAAATATAGAAATGCCAGATACATAAATTGAGATTAAAGCCAAATAAAAAGGAAATCTAACAGCTGCACCAGTAACAATAGCATACATCCTTTGTAATTCTGCTACTGAATGTGATGAAAGAATAAAATCAACCAGTAATATATCAGAACAGACATAATAAAGTCTCATTTTCCCATTTGCCCTGAATTCTGAAATTCAATATTTGATAAGCAAAAGAAGCCATTTTATCCCACAGTGAAATAGAGAATTTATGCCCACAGTAGGCTCCTGTAAGCCATCATGTACTGCTATTTTGCCAAGAAGACAAAGATCTAAATAACAGCCTGTTTGCTTAGACTTGCAACAGATTGCTTTATGAATGTGCATCAGGGAAGAGGTAAGCAAAGGTCAGTTTGTGAAAATTCACCAGAAATAAAATCTAAAAAGAACGCAAGAGGAAGACGATGAGAGATGCAGCAGTTTAGAGGAAAAGGGGAATCATTCTTGGTCAAAAAACAGATAACCATCTATGCTGTACAGTTTTCTAGGAAAATGCTTGGAACTATGGAAAGCTTATGTATCACTGGATTACGATAGAGCATTACACTACAGATTTTGAAAAAATATGAAAAATACTTTCATTTAAAACCAATATTTTTAAAACTACTTACATAGGAAGATCAATTATTAGAACTTGGATTACATACCTTGGCCACAGAAATAGAGTGAAGAGCCTGATACTGCAGATGCTGAGTGATGTGTGTCACAGAGTCTGCCACAACCATGCTTCTTCGGTAAAACATATGTTCTATTGCCTGAAGTCAATCCCAAAACACATTAGTTCCTGTAGTTACCAAAACTGCTGCCTTTAGAATCTGGCTTTATGTGAGACTCATGCACATGCAAATACAGACTCTTTCCACTTTGTAATGTGCTGTTTCTAGCAGTTCCAATTAACCCTTAGAAACCGAGACAATCAAGCTATTCAGGAGCATAAAAAACTTTCAGGACTGATCTAAGTTTTGTTGCTTTGTTTTGTTTTGTTTTTTTTTTTAGTTTTGTTCACCACTGCTTCCTGAATTTATCCCAAAATAAGAGTATCTTTCTTCTGGAAAAATACCAGGAGAAATGTGAAGTCCCACATCTGGGGAGGAACAATCCCTCAAACACCAGCATACACCAGGAATCACCCACCATGCCAGGAAAGCAGCTTGGAAGGAAAGGACCTGGGGGGTCCTGGTGGACAGCAGGTTGAATGCAAAGCAGCAATGTGCCCTTGTCCCAAAGAAGGCCAGTGGTAGCTTTGGCTCCATTGGACTAGACTTTGCTGGCAGCTCAAGAGAGGTGACCCTTCCCCCTATTCAGCACTGCTGGCCACATCTGGAGTGCTGGGCCAGTTCTGGGCTCCTCAGCACACGAGAGACATGGACACACTGGAGAGAGTCCAGCCAAAGGCCATGAAGATAATTCATGGACTGGAGCATCTCGCATGTGAGGAAATGCTGGGAGAGCTGGGACTGTTCAGCCACAGAAGGAAAGGCTTGGAGGGGGACCTTATCATTGTACATAAATACTTGGAGGGAGGGTGCAAAGAAGATGGAGCCAGGCTCTTATCAGAGGTGCCCAGTGACAGAACAAGGAGCAATGGGCACAAACAAACCCAGAAGTTTCCCTCTGAACATCAGGAAACACTTCCTTACTATGAGGGTACCCAAGCACTGTCACAGCCTGGTTGCCCAGAACGGTTGTAGAGTGTCCACCCTTGGAGATATTCAAAAGTCATCTGGGCACAGCTCTGGGCAGCTGGCTCTAGGTGTCTCTGCTTGTGCAGGGATAGGCTGGACCGATGACCTCCAGAGACCCCCTCCAACCTCAATCATTCTGTGACATCAACTAAGGAAGCCAGTTAGAAGCTATGAAAAAAAAAACCCCAAACAAACAAACAAACAAACAAAACCAGTCCTAGCCTTCCAAATCTATTCTCTAACCAAACCACTCAAACAAGAAGCCATGCATGCAAAAACACTTCCCATTGCAGTTTTTTTTTTTTTTTTTAATATGGGATGTTTGGTCAATGTTCTCTGTAATTTCTGCATGAAATAAACAATTTTCATCCAGTAACCTACCTTCAGAAGCTCCACCAGTCTGCACAAGGCTTTTACTAAGGTTTTGGTCACAGGTTTTTGCATTGACATGTAAAGATTCATTGTAGTTTTAATGATGGTGCTAAGACTGTATGCATAAAGAAAACCCTAAAAATAAAATGAATAGGAGGGGAAGAAAAATTAAAAATTAGTATTTCCACAAGTCAATAAAATAAGTCCTCTCTGTTTTGTTTCATACATGACAGACAGCTAACTTTTGCTCCTGCACCACAGAGAGCCTACCACTCCACTAAACTAAGCAAGCCTGGGATCCCAAAGCTGAATGAGACTCCTTTATTAGCAGACACTATGAAACTGCCTACGACTCATTAGATCGTGTGATTAACCTCTTCTAAAGCCATTCCAATTAAACACAGGTTAGTGAGTTAAATAATCACAGAGCCTCAAAGGTGTAATAATTTCAGTCTACTGTAAACCAGCCCATCAAACAATTCCCACCCCTCAAGAAACATCCCATCACAAAAACAATCTAAACCTTCCAGATCTTGTGGAATAAATACACTGACAATATTTACACAGTTTTACACTTTCTAAATAGAAATGTTCATCCCACAATAAAGATCCCAGTCACCTCTACATAAATATATGCTAAGCTCTTAAATACAATGCTGATTATATACATCATGACAAAAGATTATTATACTTATTTCAAAGAAAAAGTAGTAACAATAAAAAAAAGATACTAGGAAAAGACAGCAAGTGGTGTAGGAAACTCAACTCAGTATGGAGCAAATTTTTAAGTCCACTGCAACTAATTCAAATGTAAAAACCACAGATCCTAGTACATGCCTGCCTTTAGCTAAAGAAGATTCAGGATCATGCTTCTTTCACACACCTATTCTCATCAGATTTCTGTCAGGCAGATAGATACTTAAAAAACTAGTAAAAAATAAATTCAGAAATAAGATGCATCTTACATTAAGACTACATGCTGCTAGTAGGCCAAAAGAAAACCAGCTGTCTCGGAACGTAGTAAGATTCTTGCAAAGTACCATCACTAGGCAAAGCACAATGAAACAACACAAAACCTTTACTGGGAGTATGTACTGTCCTAAATAAAACTAAATTAGACATTGGTTCAGTCCATCCTAAGTACCGCATGACTCAAAAGGAAAGAAACCCAAAACCTTTACTACAAGAAAATGAAGCTTTCTTGATTTCCTAAGTCAAGAGGAAAATCCAAAATTCTAGCCACTGAATATTTAGTCAGATTCCCTTTACCCACATTCTTTACCAAAAGACCTTTTACAGATTTTCTTGGAAGAGTACTGGGCACTGAAAGTTTTGTAAGAATTCCCACACTGTGAAATAACACACCAATGATCACAGAACTCCTGTGATTTCTTCTTATGTTCAACAAGTTGCACCAAAACATCAGTTTGCTGCATCAGCACATTAAAAGACTGCACACCTGGATGAAGACATTGCAGCGGTTGGAAAGATCTTCAGAAAACTTTGTCGTGCGTTGCTCCTTGGACAAGATAGATTCCATTTTTGTCATCCACGAGCTCACGAAAACATAATATGACTGCATATCTCTGGGGAAGGAAACAGAGAATGTTGCTCACTTCAAGTAAGAAGATTATGAAGATTTTCTTTTCTTATTTCTTTCCAAAACTTAAAGTCTCGCAAAAGAAATATTTTAAATCTTCAGTCCCCAAAATAAAAACTCACCATTGCTAAAAGTATCAGAACCCTATACTCATTTGCATTTTAATTCTCTATAGGCAAGGATTAGTTACTCAGCCAATTATATCTGTACAATGAGTCAAAAATCATCTACTTTTCAAGAGAACACACGGCCTTCTTAGCAGTGCATATACTACACTTCCTTAAATTAAAAGGCCACATAAAACTGTTAGAAAGAGCTTTTACAACACTAGACAGAAAAGTCCAACACTGGTGGTAATTTTTTTTCATCCAAGTTTGAATTTCTGTTGCTTACACACACACCCACAAACACCCACACACAAACAAATATAATTTGTCATTACATCAATGCCAGACTGGACTGCTCTTAAGTAACATAATTCTACAGAAGTGTATCTGCTTGAATTACACTAGTTGTAATTAAATGGTTAAGTAGAGTTAAACAGAGAATTGTGACACTGCAATACAACTTCTTGCAGCAGATGTAGCTGGAAAGTATTCAGGTCATTGATTCTGTTACCAAAAATTACACTTCTAAAAAGAGTCCTTATATTTAGGGAATAGTCCAATAGTCCAAGGCAGTGCAAGGATTTGTAAACAAGCAATAAAAGGTTACTTTCACAATTCAAATCAGCAGATGCAAAATCTGGATTTTATTACAATATCCTCAAAATTGTGTGTACAAAGTAGGCAACAAAGCTGGAGAAGGAACACAAGCCCTGCGAGAGAGCTGAGGGTGTTCAGCCTGGAGAAAAAGAGGCCCAGGGAGACCTTACTGCTTTCTGAAACTCCCTGAAAGGAGGTATTAGCGAGGTGGGGTCTGGTCTCTTCTCCCAAGTAACAAGTGACAGGACAAAAGAAAACAGCCTCAAGTTGCACCAGAGGAGGTTTAGAGAGAATACTAGGAAAATTTCTTCACCAAAAGGGTTGTCAAGCACTGAACAGGCTCTCCGGGGAAGGGGTTGGGTCACCATTCCTGGAGCTATTTAAGATGTGTGGATGTGGGTCTTGGGACATGGTTTAGTCGTGAACTTGGCACTGCTGGGTTACAATTGGATTTGCTGATCTTTGAGGCCTTCTCCAAGTTAAATGATTCTAGGTTTCTATGAAATGTATGTGAATACCCAGAAGTTTTTCTCAACTTTTTCTTAATCTTAAGACTTGTGCCACTGCCCAAGACCAGAAGCAAAGCAGCAGCGCAATTATGCCCTATCTAGGAATTAAAGCCCAAGAAAGAATTAAGGCCAGGAAAAAGGGGATTGAAAAAGAAGCAGGGCAGAAGTGAAAATAATTTGTCAGAGAATCAGGCACAAAGCTGCTTTTTCCCCTTCCCTCTTCCCCTCCAACTCAGTTCTGCCAGCTTGCTTATTGGATTGGAAGGCAACACGTAAAATCTAAGTTTTTACTGCCATTCCACAGACCCCAGTTTCCACTTTCTTTTTTTATTCCAAAACACACAAACTTAGCCCTGTTATCTTCCTATGCAGTACACTTGTTCTTAAGACTAACAGCTAAAAATTCCATCTCATCTTTAAGCATATTTTAGAAGAGAAAGAAGTGAGCTGCACACTACATGCAGAACACAAAACAAGAGAGGCTTTTTTCAAATACAGATAATTTCAAAGACCATTAAACAAGCAATAAAAACAGTCAAAAAGAAAGAAATGCTTGCAAAGAAAGTATCATCACCAATCAGAGGAAAGCTCCAGTATAAGCCTACTAGCAACTTACCTCCATAAACACATAGAAAGCAAAGAGCCCTAATAGAAAACAAAGCATCCCAGGTTACTAGACATTAGTTTAAAAAAAAAAAAGGGAATTTGAAAATATGGAAACAGGAGTAACTGAAACAAATATTTAGAACTCCCAGGAACATTGTTATTTGGGTGTAATAATATACATTTTTCTGAAAGCATGACATGAAAAGCAGCTTCGTTTTGACCAAAATCTTTTGCAGCAACACTAACACACACACACACACATTGCTGCAGTGAAGTGGAACAAGTGACTAACACCACTGAGAGACACACTGCACATCCTGCTACTACAATGAATGAAAAAGCCCACGTGCTGATAAACTATTTGCCAAACAGCATCATGAGGCAGTATTTAGGAAGCGTACTTGGTAAGTGACTGTGCCCTCTGCTGTAGAAAATTCTCCCTTTGTGTTTTAACTGTATGAATACTTTTCTTGTCCAGTAGTTTGGCAGCAGCTGGAATCTTCTGAATCAGAAAGTTGTCAGCAAACCAGATAATGTTAGCTGTTAATGTAATGGCTGGTACCTGGGGAAAAAAAAAAAAGGAGGGGGAAATAGGGAAATACTACCAAGTAGCAATAAACACAATTAACACAGTTCAGTTTATTTTTGTGTAACTGTTTTCTACAGAGTATTACATTAATGTTAAGAACAGTTTCCCTAGATGTTTACTAAGGACACCATGAGCAAAATTTTAAGCACTCTCAGTGATTCTAAACAATATTAGAGACTTTAATAATTTCTTCATACCATCCAATATGAAAAAGTCCCAGTCAACTTCGCACTTAGAGGTCTTCCAAAACAAATGTTTACAGCCAAGGTCAAAACACACAGCATTTATTCAGCACCAGAGTACTCATAACTCAAACAGTTTTTTGTCTTCAGTGCCATATTAATCTTGAGAAGAAAGATTTTAATAGAAATTGCAAGTTTATTTTACCTTGGTGCTATGTGCGTGCATAAATTTTAGACCATCTTTAAAAGAAAATGACGGGGGAGTTATAAGAAGTAGAAAATTCTTAACTCTGCTCTCTGACTTTTTTGTGTTCTTTCTTTTCCCAAGTCTGTCCTACGCGATGCAACTGAGAAAATTACCTACTTCATTATTGAAAGACAAAAGAATAAAGCATTCACCTTTTTACAGACATCCAACAATGACTTATAAAATTTCTTGTCTACGGTCCGAAAAATCTGAAAATGCAGTACAAAGAGGCCGCAGATGCCCACGTATTTATCTCTCTGGTCAATTTCTGAAGGTTCACCTGAAAAAATACACCTTTGTGAAGTTTGCTCCCACACAAAAAATATAAACAATTTTAGAAATCGGGAAGCTGGCAGGAAAAGCATGAGCTTGCATTACCAAGTTTGGCTTCAACGTTTGCGAAAGCTGTGCGAAGAGTATGAGCAAATTCTTCAGCAAATGTGCTGTTCTTCGATACTGACACTCCACCATTTAAAGAATCAAATTGTTGCTCTATACAGGCCTGAGTAAAAAGGAGGAAAAATATCAACATATCAAGATACTGCCATGAGTTTTGGACCTCAAAAGACTACTGATTTTCAAGAGAATACTGCAAGAGCACACTGATTTAAGACTAACCTAAAGTAAGCCTTAAACTTCTACAACATACAGATTCTTACCTATGCTTCCATTTTTAAGTATAAAACCAGAAAATATTAAAACATTCTTACACTTGACATTCAAAGCCTCGCTTTATTTATTTCCCCATTTCCTTTAAATTTATTTCCTTTCCATTTCCTCCTTCCTTTAAGGAGCATTTTTAAAGAAACCATTTGACGTGCTAGTGCAAAGAAACTAGATGCATATTTTTATTATCACATTATTATATGTTACTAACTGTCCCTTAAGCAAGATTATCACACAAGTTGCTTGTAGAATGTAGCATGACCTTGTAGCATAAAATCACACACTACTGCTGGCAGTTTAAAAGAGCTCTCAAAACCCCATGACAGTCAAAAAATAGAGATGCATTTCATACTTTCCAAAGAGATTAGAAAAGTCTTTAACAGGACTGCATCTAATATTTTTAATGAATTTTTGTTAGGAAGAAGCATTTGCAGGACAGGAGAGGAAACTTCCTGAATGAATACCAGTCAAATCCTACTGATGTTTCAAACATATAATGAAGTCTTTGTACTTATAGAATATTAAGGAAATAAAACACGAAAAATGGATAGCTGGTAGCAATTCTTTGAAAGAATAAGCCAAACTGTGCTTAATTACTTACCTACACTTTCCCTTCTGAAGGCTTTTACAGAACAACCGTTTTTCCCTATGTCATTTAAGATGCAATGGCACGACCTGAGCAACTGACTCTGCTTTGACCAGGTTCAACAACATTATTCTCTGCCCACTATGCCACAACATCCAATTTCAGTGTCTGTAATATACACTTTTCTAAAGAGGTGGATTCTCGTATGAACACAACTTAATTTCACTGTACTGAAAATGTAATAAAATCCTTCTCATCCACCTGTGCCCCTGCATGTTTCAGGGGTATGTACCATCACAGTGGTCCCTAATGACAGCAACCTGTCTCGTATGCAAGGAATGACAGGTCACACTCAAAGTATTTTAAAGGTTACTGAGGTGACTAATTGGTTTGCAGCTAAAATAAAGACCTGTGCTATGTAAACCTGCTCACTAGTATGTGGAGAAAAGCAGAATTCTGATAATACACAGTCCTAATGCCAAGTTGCCTGTGTTTCTCTAGTTCAGCAGAACGGTCTGCATTTACTGCTACCATTCAAAGCTTGGCACAGTTCAAGCACGTGAGAAGAGCAAGAAAGGATCTTACAACAGAGCCTTTTTTCTCCCAGGCACAGATGCAAGAGCCAAATTCACACATCACTGTAACCGGAACAAAAACAAAATACAAACAAACAAACCAATCATTCTGGAAAGAGTGTTGCTTTCATGTAAGCTTCCTCTATCATAGTGGGCAATATTAAGTTCATTACCTGAAATATCATTCCATCAAGTAACTGGGATTCCAGTTTTAACAGCAGTTTTTCAAATGGTTTTAGTTTATCTTCTTGAATCCCAAACTTAAAAGGATTGTGATGGACAGATTTCAGCAGCCTGTAAGGAGTAGGTGTGGAACACACACATAAACATGCTCATGTTTTTATCATACCCTGCACTATTTCAATAATAGATTTTGATTCCCCACACCTACCCTTAGCAGCAACCCCAAAATTTAAAAAAACCCCAAAAATAAACAAACAAAGAAAACCCACAAAAATCCACTAGGTCTGTATAAGCAATTTGCATTTGAGTAATGCCCATTTGTTTGGGTTTTCAAGAACACAATTAATATTCCACTAATTTAGCTACCTTTATAATTGTTGACTCTTCAGCTTTTACTTAAGGCAGCATCCCTTCTTAAGCTGTATGCCCATTCCCATGATCAATGGAGAGGGATAGTCTTAGCTCAGTTAGGTACACAACTAAATTTCTTACTGATATTCTTTAAAGCCCACCAACTATTACATTGTTTGCCAAGATGCTTACCCTATGCTAAAAATGTAACATTCAGTACTTTAAAAGCTTACTGATACTGTTACAAGGACACCATGGGAGTTTAGCCCTGTTCTTCACTGAAATTTCTGGAGAGACTACCAAAATCCATGTTCCCACACTGACTTTCTCGGAACACACACAGATGCACGTGCTTTTATCTTTTAGGTTGTGGGAGCATTTTTTACGTCAGAGACGCACCTCTTATACATGGTCCAGTGCTCTTTCAGCGTGGCATGATTGTCAATTATTTCATCCAGAGTGATCAAGACTGTCAGCAACTCTCCTAGATGCTCATATATTGCCTGTTTTTGAAGAGAGAAAAAAAAGGAAAGAAAAGGACTGTAATTATTATAAAAGTTTACTGCAGTCATATGTGGCACATAAAATTTCAGTTCCTTTTAATGTATTTTCAGCCACCAAGATATCAGCTAGAGAGTTAAACGGGAGATTTTGTGGTTTGGCAGCTTAAAGATTTTACTTGTAGTGACACAAGGAATATTAAAGGAGTATCTGCACACAAACTAAATTCCCTGATCTATCTTGACACCGAAAGCACAATTTTTAAAATTATCTGTATGCAGAGGCACAAATTGCAATAAGGGAGCATGCAAACACTTCACTGCTAAGAAAGCCAGAATATGACAGACATGGAGATACCAGGCCTTCCCACATAAAGGCCAGAAAAAACTGATTAATAAAATAAAACCTTTAAAGGAGATTCCCAATTGAAAGCTGTATTCAAAAGTCATTTTCATGCTGTTTTTCTCAGGATTAATCATCAAGATCTATATATATGTTAACATAAGCAAAAGAGTTCCAAATCATTCCCACCTGAAAATGAACTCCAGACGTCTCTATAATTTTAGGCGCATTCCTGTAAATAAAGTAAATATTTTAATGCCTTTTTAATCTTTAGAACAGCTTATATTTATCATGGCTGTTCTTTGAAGACTATATGCCAAGATTTACTTTTTAAACATAGACTGTAGAAGTGATCTGATTTTTAAGCTATGTATCAAGCAACAGGAGGAGCCTCTCAAACAGAGCAAGGATGAAAAAATAATAATATTTCTCAAACATAAAGACTAAAAATGAAAAACAATTAAATCCTTGCAACTTTTTATATACAAGCATTATTTTTTCTGAAAATAAACCAAAACCACTTCTGTAACCGTTTATGAAGCCCAAACTTGCACAGCAAAGCACTATATCTGTAATTCCAAAAATGACCATGCCTTAAATAGAACATTCATATTTTATACATTTAACTCTACATAAAAACAACACAGCATTTTAGGGAATAATTACTTGTTGCTGGTATACAGAACAGCCAGCTGATGCACTACATTCACCACCACCTCGTAACATCGGGTAACAAAGCAAGACAGCTCCTGAAACACAAGAAAATAAAATGCATATAAATGTATAGATCCTCCTCATACACAAGTTGTCATTAGACCTAAAACACTGAAAATAAACTACACAATTTGCAGCCCAAGATCCAACTATATGCCTAATCCAAGTCAGTGGACAGACCAACAGTAGGATGGAAAACATCCTACTAACAGTTCTGAAAAAGGATCTGGGACTAAGCTAAGAAACTACCAAAGAAGCTTCCAGTACAACTCTGACAATTTATACTATTGGTTCAATTTATCAAAGACAGTAAAGAAGTGACTTGACAACAGAGCCCAAGTACTTTCAGGGACAATAACCCTGTTAACAGAGGCTGTGCTTTTTCCCCACTAAGATTTAAGAGTCACACTCTGGATGCTGGTAATAGACAAGTTCAAATTAGAAATTACCACAGAAGCCTGTACCCACTGTAAGAGTGATATGCCACAGAATACTGCTTCAAAACAAACAAACAAAGTCAATGTCTTTGAGAGGTTTGCCTGACCAAGACAGAACTTCAGCTCAGTTATGTAACATAAAATGAGTTAATAATATGTCAAGTCTGACCTTATAAAGGACTATTTTAATTTCTATAACGGATTTTAACAAGGCATTCCTTGAACAACAGGATAAATGAATCTGAGTTTCCCTTAACTGCAATAATACCTGCTCATTAATTTACCTTATAAATCCCATCAGGGAAATGTCAGTGTGTGATGAGTCTAGCCAGTCTGCACACAGATGGCTTTATAGCAGACAGCCCACACTGGCTGAACAGCCAGCCTGCCAGGAGACTGGCTAACAGCTGAATTGTATCTTCTTCTCCATCAAAAATAGATCTTATTTGGGCTTCTGCCTTCTATTAGTCACCAGTTTTCACAAAACATTACTTCTTATACTTGTACTGCTCTAACAAATGCAGCTGAAATAAGCCAACAGATTCCAGAGGAATGGATTAATAGATAGCTGAGATCATGTTTCCTGGGGAGGCAGCAACAGCTGCCATTTTAAAATTTCTGGAAAGTACTCCAACAGCACATGCATATTAGCAGCTACATAATACAGACAAGATTGTAATTTTAAACTAATGTTTCAGAGCATTATTTTGATAATGCTTTCTAAAAATTTTTTGAATTAGCAAATTTGAGGCTACTGCATCTAGCTAATCTAGAAAGCTCAGAAGAGCCAATAAACCAATACATGGACATTAGCTCTATGAAAAATGCTTTTCATCTCTTTTTGTCAACTTCATATTTTCACACCACCCCTGGGGATATGCTTATAACACTGACCAGAACAGCATTTCCTAATCTAGGGATATAGAACACCAAATGGATTTAGGAGAATACAACTGCTGGAAAACAACAAACCTCACAAGAAAAACATTTTCCTCATAGCTCTACCCTAAATAACACACATCTGTTAGCACAGTAAACCCTCCCTTTGAGGTAACATCCTGCATGTCCCTTCCTTTCGAAGCTTTTCAACAATTCCTAACCCACCACAGCATAGAAAGTGGGCTCACAAGCAATACTGCTGTATTTTTGTGTAGTGTTTACCCTATAAATATACATGTCAGCATAAATCCCTTAAATAAACAGACTTATTCTACAGAGTTGGTTTGCAACACACAAAGAAATCCAGACAGCCAGAGACCCTGCTCTCAGCTTCCACCTGGACAGAGCATCCTAGCTCAGGAAAAACACAAATGTACAGTAGCACCATCTGAGAATCACTAAAAGGTCTCAAACATCTGCTAGGAAAGAAATAGAGAATGAAGGATGAAACCTACAAAGCTGATAAGACAAAAAGCTTGGAAAACGAGGAAGAAAACCCAAAAGATCCTAACAATTAACTGCACTTCAGCATGCTCAAAGAAGTTGAGAAACAACTTCCTACAGCATTCAACTTGTTATGACTCAGTAAATGACTACTACCATGCTGCTATACAGCAAGAACCAGAATTTTAACTCTTGTTAAACCAGAATTTGTTTAAACATTCTGGAAGCTTCCTCTATATTCTCTACTTCAACACAGATATTTCATTATAGGCAATATTGCACAAAAAAATAAACATTTTTTGAGTGGGACAGTCACTTAAGTTATATTAAGGACAAAAAACTCCACAATAGACCGCAATCCAAGAGTACAGGAAATCCTCGGAAGAAAAACAGATCCTGTTTTCATGCAAAGGATCCTGAACAACCAAACTGTATAAGAAGTAAGTGTTTTTCCAAGAACGTTTGAAGGAGACACAAGCAATTTTTTTCAAGTACATACTTTGATATTGCTTTCTTCTACCAGCTAAAAAAACCCCAAACAATGAACCCATTTACGTTTTTCAATGACCACTAAAACTTGCCAACCAAACCCATAAAAGTAGCCATCTTTAATATCAGATGAAAGCAACCTCAATTTATCTTCTCTTACTGAAATATTTCAAAGTAAATTCTAATTCCTTCTCTCATTAGACTTCCAGAGACAAGCATAAAAAAATCCCCAAACAATGTGTGATACGTCAGCTGGTTGTGACAGGTCTGCAGGCAAAACATAGTAACATATCAAATGACTGCTATGCCTTGCAGCAAAATGCAAACAGGATACGGCAAACTTAAATCCATTTTGCAAGTAAAATTAAGATTACAATTGCTGTCAAACAATCAAAACATACTCTACCTGCAAGAAAGAAACAAATCTTCCCATCTGTATTTGGCAATCTCCCTCCACCACGCTGGAATCTGTGGCTTAAAAGAGAAACATTTGTCAACACTTTCTAAAGCCTGTATTGTACCTGTTAAACTAACGTTGTAGCTTGCCCTCCAAGCCATTTATTTGTCATACAAGTAGAGTGCACTATTGTAAGTGTATTGATGGAGCCTCAAAACCTCTTAATTTTGCTTTCTTAAGGTGGACTTATTTTTGGAGTTCCTTTTTCATTAAAAATTACATGGTTTATAAATTAGATACGAAGCTGGGAAAAGGCTCCTTCATCTGAAAGAGAAAGAATAAAACCCATAATTCTTAAAAGGCATATGTATTATGTAACTTCAAATAAATGTTTCCATTTTTAGGAAATCTGCATGAAAATACTAGGCATTTATCTTGCAAGAAACATCCAGATGTTTTTTTTTTTTGAAAGAATATACTACATGATTAACCAGAAGGAATTAATTTTCTTTTTCCTACATATCCTTCTGCACAAAAGAACAGGCTTAGCACCATAGCTTCACAGCATTATCTACATGACACAGAACACAGAAATACAGTAATTACATCACCCATGCCAAACTGTTTCAGTCACCTGGAGCGGTTTGAACATCACCTGACAAAATGTCTTTTCAATGTGACAATAGATAGATGCTATAGACTTGAGATTTTTCTTCTGGGTCACTCTGAGCAATAAAAGCTCACTTAAAATTACAAGTTTACCTGCCTAAGAAATGCAGGTCTTCTTGCTACATAAAATACATTCTTTTAGAGCTGTCAGAGATTAAAGGAGTCTCCATACTTCTCTAACATGGAGCTCTGGGACAAGATACTAAATATTGCATTGCTTCCTCTTTACACATCTTATGCAAACTTTAATCTCTTCAATGTACGTCCCAAAAAATCCCACCCAGCTAACTAAAGTCCTACACTAGTCCTAGCCACTGCAAAGACAAGATGGGGGAAAAATTTTCTTTACACAGATAGAACAAGCAAGCCAGCATAGTATTTGTTTAAATTTCAACCATCCTTGAGCCAGTAACTTTGCCAGTTGTTTAAAGCAAGCAAGCTCGCTGTTATCCAAGCAAATGCTACAAGTAGGGATATGGAAATAGAGAACATAATTTCTGCATTCCTATCTAACCCTCAGACGGCTGACGTCTCAGCTCCTGCCATTCCCAAGCATTCCCTGCACAACACCCACCAGGAACAAACTGCTGCTGTAATATATTAATCTGCTACAGTCTGACTTTTTCATGCTAAAGACATGGAAAATTCTGAGGGATCTCCCAGTATCATTTTGGCAGCATATGACTTTAAAATATTTAAAGCCATATCTGATAAGACATGCAAGTCTGCTAAGAAAAAAAGGAAAAAAAAGAAACAACCACACCAAAAACCTCCCACATAACAAGCTAACAAATCCCCCACTTTTCCATGCTAACCACAACAGTTATCTTACTTAGCACTTAAAAGAATGATAAACAGTCCCGAGCTCAAAGATTTGTGAATTGACTTACAATTACTTGTGCGCATCTTATGCCATGGTCTAAACACGTGGTGTGAGTTACCTGCTCTGGAAGGGCAGGGGACATCAACACACTCCTACTTGTCTTGGAATACCAATTGCGTAAGTGAAGAGGGCAGGACTTTGGTCAAGTTATTTATTAATGGTTTCATTGTTCTACTACAATTAAATCACAGATTTATTGTTTTACTACAACCAATGTCAAACCTAGCCCCAAAATGAAATAAGTTGGTTTAGGATATGTTTACATGTGAAAAAACATGTTTTCAATGCCATACCTTGCAAAATAGCTGCTACAGTAGACAAGCTGTATGTAAGACCTTTAATACAACCTCAGCAGCTCACACTCCCTACTTCCCATGTAAATAAGGCTGCAACAAAATTTCCTGTTAATGCAACAATACTGATAGCATGCAACAGGGCTTTACAGATAAGCCTTATTATTATCTTAAGCTAACTCAAGACAGCTACAGGACACTACCTATATATCCCTATACCCTCAAAGTTCACTATTTGGTGTGCATCACTTAAAGATACAGAGAAAGCATGTATCCATATTATAAAATTACAGTTATTGTAGCATTTAATATAACCTGAAGCAATAATGCAAAACTAAAAACTTTTACAGTAAAGGGAACTACTTACCTCCTTCTCCATAAAACAAGAGGCCATTATAAAATTTAGTTTCTGCCTAACAACAAAAACAGAAATTTGTTTTTTAATAAATAGGATATATGTAACCAAGCTACAAAAATTATTTAGACATATCTTATTTCTTTACTGATAAAAATAAATCTGTATTTCAGCTTGCCAAATTGCAAACCTTTTCATATACAATAATAAAAGTCAACGGAATTTACCTCATATTTTAACTTCTTGATTTCACAGCAAAGAGCAGCATACACAGTTATAACTTTGTTTAGAACCTAGACTCAAAGCAGGGGAAAAAAAAAATCACACAGATTACAAACAAGTTCACATTTAGAGGGCTTGGGTTGAGGTTGAACAACTTTTTTTTTCCTTTAAGCATAAAGCACTTACCTTGTTTTCTGTCTTTATGAGCTCCAGTAGGGAGGACTGTTCATATGGCAAAAGCTAAAATTAAAATAAAAAATGAACAAACGAAAAACCACAAAACAAAACAACCGAACAGAAACAACAAATGAGCAACTTTAGAAAACATTAGTCAAAAATACATTTATCCAACTAGGCAAGTATTCCCCCCAGTTTAATCTCAAATAGGGTCAGTAATAAGAGAGCCACAATTACTGGCAACCTGCACTGCAGGAAACCTTCACTCTTCACCTTTACATGGAAATACTTTTCCTTTCACTCTAGGCAAATGACTAGGTATATTACATAGCATTTATAACAATTTACTTACAAAACTTGAAAAGAAAAAGCATGGCCATTATGGTGCATGTAGGAAAAAAACCAGCTCAGGAAAACTAAAACATGAATTAATAATCCCAACTGCCGGAAACAGGAAGCAGAAAATACATCTGTATGCAGGCACTGACAATTTGTACTTAAGTCAGCCTGATTTTGACTAGTGCATAAACATCCAGTACTGTGGTGGCCCTACATGTAATTTATTCAAATTATTCAGACAGATAATTGCTTGAGAGTGCATCTTCAGCACAGACAAGTTTCATACGGCAACAAAAGCGCTTTTAAATTATGTCTGGAAATTCAGTGAAGAGGAAAAATAATGCTCCACAGAGAAGAGAGAACCTGTGACCAACAAAACAGTCAGTTCTGTACCAAGGCCATTAGGTCAAAACACAACCTATAGATACACACACAGTTTGCTCTGCAGTTTTACAACTATTAGTGAACTCTCCTGGAAGCCCAGCCCCCAGATAAAAACACTAACAGTGACAGGGAAGAAGTCTGCTGAAACCAGCCTTCCCAACACATGAAGAATTAGAAATTCATTTAGCTTCCGCTAGTACCCATAAGACTAGAAAATAATAATATGAAAACGTCTTCTCTTACGATATGCACCAATTTATTAATTACTTGATAATTAAAATAGTATGGGATAGGTTTCTCAAACACAAAAGTCAAAATTTTAAGAGCACAAATGCATCAAGCTTTTACTTCTGAGGTTTTGAAGGGAAGAATGAACTAGGAAAGTAATAGTTACAATGTATATTAAATATACAAAGACCTTTAAAGCAATGGGATCAAGACTGAAGTCCCAAACATCTCCAACAGAGTCATCCAAAGCATCTTCAATTCTCTTCAGCTGAGATGTATATTCTTCAAGAAATTTTCCATAATTCTTCAACTGCACTTCAGCATGAATTTCTGGGAATTGATAACATTTGCACAGTTTTATGGACAATTCAATAAACTGCAATATCAAAAAATGTTATTAAAAACATTTAATCTGTTGCTATTCAATGTTAGCCCTGTATTCCTCATTTTGCTGTGGCATTTTTCTTTAACAAGATGCAGCTTTAATACAAAGTTCTTACTTGTTTAAAAACAATCCTATAACTTAATATTGGTTTAAAAGAAATTCAAGCACTATGTAAAGAGTATCAAACATCTAAGCAGCATGCAGAAAATAATTTTTTTAAAGGTACATGTGTTGTTATACTAAGACCATAACAATCACATAAGGCGCTAAGCAAAGAAATGACTGTAGAAATTGTAACACAGCGGGTGACTCTATCCATCAGCTGAACCAGTACATATGCATTTAGATAAGAACTTTGAGGCAATGGGTCTAATCATTTCAGCCTGAGTAGCAGCTGAATTTCCAGCAATCCTCTTTCCACTTCTCCCTGCTACCTCTCAGTGAGTTATTTGAGCATTACATGGAAAGCTTATGGCTTTTTGTCATTCCCTCCCACTTTCAAACTCACCCTCCTCAAGCAGAATTTTTCTTCTGCTGGGCATTGAAATACACATCTGTGCTGTTAGTGTCAGGGGCAAGTAAGTTCAAAGGGACAAATAGGTTCAAAGGCTAATATTCAGCTGGTCAAACACCAACAACAGTGGTCTTAATTAGCAAAGTAAATGTAAAGGCAATTGGTGCAAAGAAAAGTTTTGTTCTCTCTATCCTGATCTTTCTTTCTTCCCATACTAAGATGCTCCCTGCTCCTCCCCAAATTATACACAATTACTGACTTAGCTGCATAATCTGAACCACAGAGTAAGTGATTACAGTTCAAGGCTTCTACACTCAGAAAATACAATCCTTTCTCATGTGAAGACTAAAGTGTCTTCCCCATAATTAGATAACAAATCTAACAGCTTGTGATCTTCTGCTATTTGTTGAAAATAGGATTATCTAAAAGAAGTTAGAGAATGCAGGTCAGCTGAACAACCGAACTTTTCTTACACAAGAATTCAACTTTTATGTAGCTTTATATGTGTCCTTTTCACATTTCAGCAAGTAGACTGGCCTAGAAAGTTAAAAGTAATATATTCTTTTATTCTGCATGTTCAACCTCTTACTCATCCTCGTTGCAAACAATTGAGCTAAATGGTAGCTGATGGCTACTTCAGTGGGAGAGCACTGCTGAATCAATTATCATTTAAACATTTTTTGCAGAAAGAAAATATCTGACTGAGACACTGCACCAGGCAGAGAAGAATGAATAAAGACAAATTGATAAGGAAAAGATGAAAAGGACTACGTACAGGGAGGTTGAGACTGAGAAGGAAAAATGACTGCAGTGAAGTTCTGAATGAATTTTAAGATAGTACTTTGAAAGTGGCAGCAATGCCACCCATAAATGCACACAGACTGCAAAGCCTACCCAAGGAGCACAGCACACTCTCCCACATTAATGGCATTAGTGCCACTGGGTTCCAGCAGTACCTGCAGCACAGACAGTGCACAGGCATTCTCAAGATCAGGAGACTGAATTTCATGTAGAAAGAAAAGCAACACTCTCCGTCAGCAGTGCTCCTGGCACTGATGTGTAGCCCTTAAATTGTATCATCGTATTATCCTATTCCATCAAATCCATCTTTCAGGTTCTTTTCCATGCATCTTCTGTATGCTGTGCTGCAGCAAACCAGTAAAATACTGATAGATGCACAGCCCTGCTGAACATATTTTAACCAGCCACCATGTCAGCTTCAGTGCTTTTCTGCTAGAAAATCTGGAGTAGGGGAGATTATTTTATAGAGGTATGCTGCGGTAATTCCCCAAGGATATCTCCTCCCTTCACACACAAGACAAACTAAGAACAACAAAACTGACAGTCATTTGGGCTTTACAGGAAGAACACAAAAAATTTGAAAGTCATACAAGAGTAGGAAATTGTCACTGCTGCTCAAATCAGCTCCCTGTGAAACAAAAATACTGAGCATTTGAGCACTTCTCAAACAAAACCTCACAACAGCACTCTGCTAGAGATCCACAGACTGTCACTTTTCTAGCAGACAAATGATGGATTTGAACAACATACAGCTCATTAGATATTTCCAAATACTTAATTATTGATAGTCATCAATTTGCCACCTTGTACTGATCATCTGTAACGTAAGAGACAGGAGTGAATAATTTCTCACTTTCTTAGTGAGACAAGAGAGTGGAAGCTCTTAGCTAGCCAGAGATAGGCAGCGTTGCACGGATAAAAAACTACTTGGAGATGAGGGAAGCTTTCTAGGATGCAGAACATTTTTCCTAAATAAACTGACTCACACAGATGAAGAAAATGAAATCATAGATAGCAGATATCATGCTTTTCTTCAGAGTAGCATAAATACTTCATAAGGCATAATCTGTTTACAATAAAGTTTGATTTAGTTTCTCCTCAGGTGATAAAATTAAAGCATTATAGTTGGAACAATGCAAGAGACCAACTCAGCAGCACAGATCCCCCAAATTAATCTCAACTTCTTCCATAAAATCAGCAATATCAATATTCAATGAACTCATTGCTCACAGGATTTGCAAGTGCCGTGCCCATACATATCTAGGACAGAGATGTAACAAACTAGACTTACTTAGTATCTTATGTCCTCAGTTGAGAAAGTTGTAATTGCTAAATGTTAGTGATACAAAGTGAAAGCAGACAACAAGAACAAAAAATGCCTTTCAAATCACAGGGGTTTTTTTGTTGTTGTTGTTGTTTTGTGGTTTGTTTTGTTGGGTATTTTTTTGGTTTTTTTTTTTGGCTTTTCTCTAGAACACTGTGCGCTGTTCTGGACAGAAGATCAGCCTGTTTGTTCACTCTCGAGGTGGTGGTAACAGGGCGTATTAAGTCACGTAAATTTCTTGGAGCTGCACTTCATGTCATGGTCAAACTAGTGGAGATATGGCATTTTGAGTAAAAGCCACATTTTCCTTTCCACAACTAGGGAATTGATAAAATGCTCTGCTCAGGACAGCTTTAGTTTCCACTGAAATCCAGACTAAATGAACATGGCATAAACAGTATCACCCCTTAGGATAACATTATATGTGAAACAGTTGGTCCATGAGTGACATATTTTCACAGCAACACCTGGTATAATTAATTTGGCGCAGTTCAATTTACAGTGTGTATTACAGAGTGACAACCATATAAGTTCCCTGTTTAGAAACTAGGTCACCTCCACAGACTGAGTAAAACGTGGATTTTGACGGGCACATGAACCCACCGTGAAAGACTTCAGCATCGCAAGGTCTTATTAAATTATATTTTAAAGGTGAAACTCCAAGTGACCGCCCGACTCCTGTGACAGAGAGCCTTTACCAATGATAGCTGAGTACAACTAAGTGCTTACAACATATCTTGATGTGACTTCTCTGGATAACCAAGGAAGCCACTGCACAAATTTGTGAGCCACGAGAAATGACCGGGAAGGAAAGAAGCACCGTCCCCACGCCAAGCCCGGTTCGTGCAAGAAAAGACAGGGTGGCACAAGCAGCCTGGGCCTCCCCGCCACACGGGGGGCACCGCAGGCGACTCCCCCCAGGGAGCAAAGGATGAAGGGCTGGAAAAGCCACTCCCTCCACCCCGAAACAACCCCGACAGCTACGGAGAGGGTGGTGGGAGGAAAGAAGGTCACAGCGGCCGCCCAGGCCTGGCCGCAGGGGGATCAGCGCTGGGCTGGCGGCAGGGGCGTGGGGCAGGGTCCGCGGGGAAGCCGGGGAGGACGACCCCGCTCAGCTCCCGCGACCGCTTCCTCCTCCCTCCCTCCCTTCCCTTCCTCCCTTCCGTTCCCGGCGGGGATGCAGCGGGGGGTTCCGGGGGGAGCAGGGTCTGCTCNCGCCCTCCGCGGGCGCTCACTCTGCGAGCCGTCGTCGAGGCGGTCGAACTCCCAGTCCGGGGAGAGGGTCTCCAGCGCCATCGCCGCCGACCCCGGCAGCGGCCGCCCGGCCGCCCCTGACTCAGGCGCACGGGACTTCCTGCCCCGCGCCCGCGCCGCACGCCGGGAAATGGAGGCGGAGGGGGAGCCTGGGCTCCGGGGGAGGAGGCGGGACAGCGCTGGCGCTGCTCCGCCGCCCCTCCCTGCCTCCCTGCTTCCCTTCCTCCGCCCGCCGGCGCCGGGGGTCGGTGTCGGCCGGCGCTGCCGCAGCTGAGGGGCAGCGCGGGGGAGGCCCCGCGGGGCGGGAGGCGCTGCCCGGGGGCCCGCGGCGG
>VWZT01001555.1:127474-164413 GCA_013397055.1 Pachycephala philippinensis
GGCCGCGGAGCCGGCTCGGTGTTGGCCGGGCGGCCGCAAGATGCTGCCGAGAGCCCCTCGGCTGCTGCGGACCATCTGCACCACGGCTGCGGTGAGTAGCGCGGGGCGGGCGGCCGCGGACCTGGGTCCCCCCGTGCTGTGCCGTGCCGATCCCGGGAGCGAACCGGTCCGGGGGCAACCAGGGGCCGAGCAAGGAGGGGCATGGCGGGAGCGGGGATTTTCCAGGATGTGATGAGTATTGTCTCTGCCGAGGATTTGGTCAAGCGCGTATAGGCACGGGAAGGTCGGAAAAGGGCTCGGTCTGGGTGCAGAGGCTGCATCTTGCCCGGCTGTTCGGCGAGCGGGATCGCAGCCATCATCTGGGCGCTGCATCTTGCAGGGATGTGCCTGGAAACTGCAGGGAACAGGCACCAGCGATGCTGTGATAGTGCCCCGTAATCGTGTGTCAAGAACAATATGATGCAGCCGTTCGCTGCCTCCGTCTTGCTGCGTTTGCCCTGTGAGGAGCTGAAGGCTGTCTCCTCAGTTAGAAGGGACCATGCTCGTTCCCAGTGCCAGAGAGAAGCCCCCTGCTCTGGCCTGTTTCGTTTGTGACCTTCTCATCGCCAGTTCACAGCTCTGGGGTGGTGGGCTGCTCAGGATTGAAGTTGATGGCCTAAACTCCTCTGCACCCCAGAGTCTTTTACAGCTCTGCGCATTTCTTTCAAGACATTTTCTTTATGTCTTGTTACATGTACAGACTGCAGAACTCCTGCAAGTAACCGCCCCCTGAAAGCCTTGTCCAGTCCAAACTGACCAGATGTGTTGGTTTGGCAAGTCGAATGAGGCTGGGGGATTTTTTTTTCCTAGAGATTGTTCATTGTTTCATGTTTGGCTGCTCAGTTTCGTGTGAAACAGCAATCCTCCGAAGGTATCTATCTGCACGGAAGGCGTTAGAATAAGGAGCTTTAACAGAAGCTTTTTGGAAATGCAACCAGCAGTGCCAAAAAAAATGAGAATGAATGAACGGTGGGAACACATTGTCCTGGATGTGTATGTAGATGGGGGCGGGGCTCTACTATAGGTTTCTATTTGCAGGCACTGGAATTTAGCACATGTGAGGGGACCTCAACAGAAATAAAGTTGCAGTACTGCTTTTCAAAAGAGGCATCTTTCGATGATAATTTTAAAAAGATGTAATGTTCAAATATTTTTAGCTTCACTAAATTCGTACGCAAACGAAGTAAAATATTGTAATCTTGATAATAAGCTTTGTAAGCAGAGTAGCAGTTACTAAATCTTGATTTTTAGGAAATTTAATTAGAAACTTATAACCAATTGAAGGTTAGATGCGCATACAAAAGAGGCAGTAACAAGAAATAAATATTCTCCTATGGAGAGATTTCTTAACTTTAGACTCTTCTTAGGGAAGGAAATGTAGGTGTTGGACTTATCTCCCATTTCTAGGAACTAGAACTTGACAAGATAGTTACCAGCATTTGTCAGGTTGCTATCTATTCAGTGCTTAATTCTATTTATTAGTTTTATTTTTGGTCAAGTGCTTTGGATGAAAAAAAAAGAATTAGAATGGAATCAAACATTAAAATACTGCATAACTTTAAATGAACCATTGTAAAATAAGTTCCAATACGATATCAACAGATTGTATGGACAGAATTTTAAATATAGAAGTTAAAATTAAATCTGTGCTTTTGTATTGAGGTGGTGAAACACACGTGAACTTTCAGACATATTGAGCATTCAAGATAAGACTGCTTGTACAAACACTTCTTGGATTTTATGCTTCTACTTTTATCTTATTTTGTTCATTCAGATCATGAGTACTTGAATCAAGGAAACATAATCACTGTTAATCTGTGTTATGTTATAAACAAAGTAGAAGGTTAAAGAAGAAATTAAAAGTTTAGACAGTGAAAACGACAGAATTACAATAGAGTGAAAACTAACTTTCTAAATTCTTGTATTTTGGTGGCAATGTCATAATACCTGCATTATTCTATGATTAGTCATAAAAGAAAGGCCAGATCTCCCTAAACCACCTGAACTGCACTGTTCACTCTAACTAGGAATTGGGTAATCTTACAAAAGTGCAGCAAAAGATCCACTCTGATGCTATGTGACCATTGACCTTCACATGCATTGCTCATGCATGCTACACGTTCATAGGGAGCCAGACAACTGCAGAAGAAATCTAATATACTCTCTCAACATTGCTGTCAGAAACAATAAAGTTTAATCTCTGTATATGTTAGTGATAATGATGGAGTATCCATCTAGCACATTATTCAAAACCAAGATTGTTTTGGTGTTCTTTAACAGATTTCCTTTCTAAAGTCTTGTGATGAATGCTACCAATGGCACACTGGCCAAAATGTGCCATTTCTCTGAGACACAAAACACCAAACTGTTTGTCTTTTCTGTGTCATCTTATAGAACTTTCCATTTTAACTGGGTGTTATGTCCACATTAAATTCTTCTATGGGAATTTCCCACTTCCATAGGTTTAACTCACTTTAGGTAAAAATGCATAAGGAGGTTTTTCAAAAGAGGATATGAATGGCCATAAGATCTCATGCAGTTGTTCAACTGTAATTTTTCAAATAAAACAAAAAAACGAAGGACTGAACTTATAGTCTGATCATGCAAGCCCTTCCACACAGATTTCTCTCCTTTTTTTTTTACTCAGTAGAAATCCTGTGCACGGCTGACTTGTGGGTGTGTCTCCTGCTTTCTGCTGATGGTAGTGTATGGTAATGCATGACCAGTCTAATCCAGATGTCATGTAATACTTATGTACCATTCAGTGGAGATATAACTCAAGAATCACTGGTCACAACACAGTTACCAGATCCATCTTGCAATTGAAACCAGTCCCCATTTGAGTTACTTTCTGTGAGACAGCAGAGCTGATTTACTTCCAGGCTAATGTTTTTGTGCACTACAGACTTACCCACTCTGCAATCTTCTCAGTCTTGCCAGTTTTGGTTTGGGTTTGGTGGGTTTTTTTTATTTGTTATTCATTTGGGGACTGTGATCTCTGCTTCTCACCATCTGTTGATTCAGTTCCACAACTAGCACAAATTAAACGTGTAGCTTTACTGAAAGTATGGTGATTTACAGCAACTCATGATTTGGCACTGGAACTGGAACTGGTATGGCTTTCCATGTAATATGAGAATCAGATTTATTCACAGGGAAAGATGAACTGAAAGTTTAGAAACAGAGGATGCATATGTTATTAACGCTTTGTGAATAAACTCTTTGTGAAAAAATAACTCTTAAAGTGGTGATAAATTTGGACTTAAAATTACAAGAAGATCATCCACGTATCAGAAAAGCAGGAGAGTCCAGCAGTGATTGCTTTAAAAGTAATTTGAAAAGGAGGTCAAGTAGATTTATAAAAGCAATCATATGACATGATTGTTTGTGATGGCAGAGGAGAAGATTTATTAGCTAAGAAGATCCCTTCCAGTCTTGTGTTCTTACTGAGAGATGCTAACGAAAGGACAGAGGTAGAATAAGTAATTCTCACCAGGACTATTTTTAATGTTTATTCAATATACTAGTTGGGCTACCACTGTAAATTAGCACAGTACAGAAATCAGAGGATTTCATACCATGCCAAACATCTTCAGTGATCCAGCAGGTTAATCTTTCTCCAATTTGCCTGCTATAGTTAAAATACTTGGGAAAATCTTATAGTTGTTTTTTGTAATGCAGCAATATTTCTGCTATAAAGGTAAAGACATCCATCACAAAGCATTGATAATGAGCACTACCTGCATCTGTTTGGCCTTGCTGGATAAGGATTGCAAGGATAAGTTGTGCTCATGGTTATTCAGAATGAGGTCTTGTGTTTATTAAGAACAAAATAGTGGACTGTTTCGGGTATAGCTGCCAGCTGTGCAGTGTTGGTTAGTAATGTTGTCATCATCAGTCTCTCAGACACTTTTTACCAGCCAATTATTTTGCAAGGGCCTGAATTATGTCCACTTTTGCGTCTTATTGCTCGTTTCTACTGCAGTGGCACTAGTGCTGAGTAATGCTGCAATAAAGGACAGTTTTACTATGCAGTTTCATTCTGAGGGAAAATATTGTCTCTGGTAAAAATAATTATTTCCTATTGTTTTATATAAAAAATAAAAAAGCATACTTCAATATTCCTGTAATTGAACCTACCAATTCATAACTCCCTTTTCTAAAGCCAGCTGCACAACAAAAATGTAACTTGAAACCAGTAAAATACATCCATAATATGTCAGCTGTGAAATGAATTGCTTTGGATTGTGGTTTTGAGTAACCTGTTTTTCAGGACATTTCTCTTTGTCATATGATCTGATGGGCAGTGCAGACCATTTGTTATCCAATCAATAACCCACTCAGTCAAAGTATCCTCATTTCCCAGCACCCTAAGAAAGGGAAGAGGAGGGAGGAGATAAACATAAAAGTGCCAACTTAGAAGCAAAACAAATGTCAGTGATTAAAACATTCATAAAGTGCTTTGATTCCTCTAATGGGTTGTAAGAAAAAAATGGAAGTCAAAGTGCAATTGTAAAAAATGAAGTTAAGAATAAAGGTGGGGAACATGGGGATTTATTTCCTACCTTTCATTCAGGCCTCCTAAGAGGAGGGATCTATATGGTTTGAGTCTAGGAATAGTTTGGACCAGATTCAGCTTTGAGGAAGATAAATTTTCTGTTTATTCTGTGTGGATCTTTCCTTTTTAACCAGGTCTGATACTCCATTTGTTTTTCAAAGGTTTCCAGTTTTCATTTTCCAAAAGCTGACTAAAAGTGCAAAGACAGTGCATATAGAGATAGTTCCACCCTTCTGCCATGTTTCCATGCTCATTCCTGCTCCCTTGCTGGACCTATGTTAGGACTCATGGCAGTGCTATAAAAGTAGACCGGTGAATAGATTCAGTTAAGAATAAGCCACGTTCTTTCATGTCAGTGCCTGCTTGTTTCAGTACCCTAATCCAGTTCTTGCAGCTACAGAGGTACCAGCTTTGGGATAAAGGAGGTATTAGACATGAGGGACTGGAGGTAGGGTGGGAGAGGAGCACAACTGTCACATAAATCTAAAAGGACTCCGAAGGAAAAACTAATTTTCTCAGGATGCAATCACTTGAAAAACATAGCAGTATCTGATATTCTGATATCATCATAGTGTTGTGATTCTAACTACCATAAATTAAAAAAAAAAGTGGAGGTGGTTACTTGCACCTGCTCAGCCTGAAGAAGCTTAAATCACATGTCCGGTGTACTGGGATCCAAACGCAGCAGGGTGGAAGTCCAGCAAGGGAACCTCACCTTTAGCACCTTTATTTGCTTGTAGGAGGATCAAATAGATGATCATCACCTTTAGCTTTGCAGGAACAATGCAAGTTTGTCTTCTTTAGCCTATACATGTTAACCACAAATAACATACCACTGCTTAATTATAGGGATTTACAAGGCATGTTCCAGGCATATAAATTATGCCCAGAAAAAGTGTTTTATGTATGTTCCAAAAAATGTATTTTCATTTCTGACTATGGATAAGATCATGGAGCCTCTTATAAGAAGCAGCGGGTCTGTCTAATGAAAATTCTAAAAAAGCCATATAAACATCAGTGATGGTATCAGATGACACTTTTGTGTGAAGTATAGTCTCTCTGAATTGTATGTTGCCTGTCATTAATTTCAAAAAATTATTTTTCTTTCAAAGGTGATTAGGTTAGAAAAGACTATTCCATTTTAAATCTAACTGAACATTGATAAAGAGCAAGAGAGAAATGTAAGCAACAACATACTTTCTTTGCATCCTAGAACATGTTTTGTTTTAATTCTTTTTACCAGGTTTATCAACATAAGCTAAAGCTAGCCCTTATAGGTCAAAGTATTTTTGGACAAGAAGTTTATAACAAGCTGAGAAAAGAGGGACATAAAGTTGTGGGCGTCTTCACCGTGCCTGACAAGAATGGACAAGCTGATCCTTTGGGTAAGTGTAACCTTAACCCGAATGTTAAAATTACAGGTGGACATAACAAACTTGCCTTTTCATGGGAAGGTTCTACCTATATGGGAGTGACTTGCATATATTGCCTCTGTTACACTGAATCCAGTACAAGAACTATGCTTTAGCAAACACCAGTCCCAGAACCAGTTTAACCCCGTCGGTTTGTCAGTTCTTTAAAAAACAACTTTAAAAGTTGTTTCTAACCATGCAGAGCTATACATTAAGATATTGGAAAAACAAAATTAATCTGGATATCTTATTTGAATCTTCATCTTGAGCTAGATCTGTATCTTAAAGCAAATAGCTGCTGAGCCTGTATTCAAGTGCAAGTGTCTGTCACCTGCTTCACTGTGCTGGCTGGGACACTCAAGGCATGGAGCCAAGGCTGTTTATCCCTGGCTTTCTGCCCTTTTTGACAAGCTTGCATGTGGCAGTGTACTTGCAGAGCCTAATTCTCTTCCACCTGGACTGTGGAAAACACATTCGAAAGGTTGGAGGAGGCTTTGCTCTCCCTTTTTCCATTGTTGAGGTGCATAACGATTTTCTAGTCTTCCTGAAGAAAGAAGTTTTGCTTATATAGAATTTTAATCATTGTATTCAGGACCCAGCATGACAGAGAAGCTAATTTGGAACCATCTGAATAGTCACTTTTCCTTTGTTTTTCTTTCAGTGACACAAAGACAGTGAGTTAATATGATTAGCAAATAGATGTGCCGGAATGGAATGTACCTTTATGGATAATCTGAAATCAAAACTCCATTCCATGAGCTGTCTTCAATCTCTTCTGGTTTTGGTTTTTGGGTTTTTTTTTTTTGGTCTGGTCCTGACATGTTTTTACAGAACTCTCATAAGGGAAGAATGAAACATAAATTTTGCTTACCGGTGCTATGGTGCTCACAGACTAGCATGTAATTCTCAAGTCTATCTCATTAAAAGATTTAATCACACTTTGGAAGAATTACAGGAGACAACTATTAGCTTAGAAAATGGAAATTTGACTATCCAAGCCTGGTTGGATTACATTATATAAAAATTTTATATACAATGTAGCATAACTTGTTTACATTATATGAATTATTCTTGTACAGTTATTACACTAACAAATGTAACTAAGTAAATCTTCCAGTCTTTCAATCATATATTTATTTTAACTAAAACTACAGGATTAGTTTAGTCCAATCTCTCCTGATTGGGGGAAAAAAATAAAAGGAAATTAAATTACTAGATAACTTAACTTCTTTTTACTTCCAGATGACTCAAAAGCTTAAGTCTCAAACGAATGTTTTCTAAAGTTTCTGTACCCTCAGACTGCACCAGTCTTTGTTGCTAAATGTAACTTCAGGACACACTAACTTCTATGGAATGATATTTAATTAAGTATTTACTTAAGACCTAAGTCAACAGGCTAAAGATGCTTCAGGTCAAGCTCAAGATTCAATTTCATATATGAAAAAGAGAAAGTAAAGCATAAATACATGTTTATAAATACAAATTAAATTGAAATATAAATTAAAATATGTGAATTTTCCATACCTCTTGTTTTCCTTTTTTTCCTGCTACACTTAAAACTCAAAGATATAAAATTTGACTTTACTAGCCCATTCTGTGGTAAGTTATTAAGTGGTTGTGCAATGGAATTTATCAACCATCTTAAGATTCTCTCTGTAATTACTGCATTTTTTTTCTCACCTTTGAGCCTCGTTTTGGGTGTTTCACAGATAAATAAAAGCATACCCAGAAGGCATCAGTAAACAGAATTTTGAAGAAATTACTGATGTCTACTAGCATCTGTGATTATTTGCACCACATGAAAAAATGCTGCTGACATAAGTGAATCTTAGATTTACATAGTCATATTCACATAAAGATTGCTGAAGTGGAAGATTAAGTTCTGCTAAACCAAAGCAGTTACAGGCAAATGTAATGAGTGGACAAGAAATGAGATGTCACTGTTCAGTAGTCACTAACATCCATCATTCTTTACTGCTTTCACTGGTACTTGCTAGCCAAGTCATAAGAGTGAACTGAAAGTTGGGATTGACATAAGCTGCAGGAATGAAAATCAAAGACAGAATGAATAAAACAGATCCAAGCACAAAGGTTTTTAAACAGCATACAGAAGGACACTCTGTAGTCACACACTTGATGATCTGCTTGAGTTGTCATGCAATATATCTCTGATTTCAGCTTGAATTTTTAACACAAAATGAAAAAAAGATATTGTTCTTGTCCCTCAGCACTGGCAGCGGAGAAGGATGGAACTCCTGTTTTTAAGTTCCCCAGATGGAGAGCTAAAGGCAAGCCTATCCAGGAAGTAGTTGCAGCCTACAAATCGGTTGGAGCAGAGCTAAATGTCCTTCCATTCTGTACACAGTTTATCCCCATGGATGTTATTGACTGCCCAAAACATGGCTCTATTATTTACCATCCATCCATCCTACCACGCCACCGAGGAGCTTCTGCAATCAACTGGTGAGTTCTGTGCATCAAAACTGTGTGTTTTTAGGATGCTGGTCTGCACCCATCACTCTTGTAAATGCTGGCACAGTTCTGTTGACTTGCAACTGCTCTGAAGGAGCTTCTCTGGAGCAGCTGACTATTTGGTACATGAACTGCACTTCATACCTAGGATTCATTATCATTTCCAATGCGAGTTCAGCTGTTACTCTGGGAAGATCAGTTGTGTGATCTGTACATTCATATATTTTACTCACATACACAAATTGACTGGAGTTTCCATAAGCAGGACACTGCCCTTGTGGCTCATCCCCCACAAACACTAGATAACTATCACGGTAGGGTTTGATACAAAGCCTAAGATTTCACAGAGTGGAAGGGAGAAGAGAGAAGAGAACTCACAAGTATAAAACCTTATCTCACTGCCCTCTAGAGCAATGCACAAGGTAGGTTCAAATCATTCCCCTGAAAGAACTACACTGCAATAATGGCCACAATAGACTCAAATCTGGCACTCTTGTGACAAGAGAAATGACATTATCACAGTGTCTAAATTCAGTAAGAAATGATCTAAATATGAAGAAACACTTTAAAAAGAATCTTACAGGGCAGCATGGTGATTATCTGAATCTAGAGTGTTGTGGATTCAGAGCAAAATCATATTTTGTTTTGTTTTGTTAATTTTAATCCTTTCTGGGAAAAGTACTAAACTGAAATACTTAAAGAGAGGTGTTAAGGAGACTATTAGAGAGGTAAGGAAATCCTTAAAAAAGTGTCAGTTGTGTCCAAGCGTGTAAAATAAAATAGCATCAACTCAGTGGAAAATTAGAGTGAGACAGTCCAGAAAAGAAATAAAGAACCAACTTTTTAAGGCACAAAATCTAATAACAACAATTCCTCCAAATATATTAAAGGTGGGAGGTGTATGTAAGTGATAGAGGTTTTTGATTTAACAAAAGTATTTATCAAAGAGAATACCACAGTAGGAAAATCTGTATGGTATTCAGGATGGAGGAGCTCAAGATGTTACTATCCTACAGCTCTTCTTTGGGCAGAATAAGTCAAAACAATTCTCTTGAGCTGAACGGTGAGTAGAAGAGATTTCAGGTAAACTGATGAATGAATAAGAACCTCTTTGTCAGGACCAGGGGACTTAAGCAAATTTGAAGTTGTAGATTTGAGACGACCTGCAACATTTGTGTTTCTTAAGATTGTGTTGATGCAGGTAACTGGGAAATAGCACAAGTAATATCAGTTTTAAAAAAGCTGAAAGAGAAATCCAGGAAACTTTGTATCAATGACTCTGATTTCAATCTGTACTAAAGAATATACTTTCTGTGCAAATGGGTAAATGTGATAATGTGAGAGTAATAAAATGAGAGGTCAAATTCAAAGTTAAAAAACATAACACAGTGCACACAAGGGGCAAACCCTCCTGACTATATGTAAGCAGTATTAAAGTTAATTGTTGTTACTCAGAAAAGACACCCTGGAAGGATCCGTTCACTTAAGAACTGGAGTCGATGATCCTTTTGGGTCCCTTCCAACTCAGAATGTTCTGTGATTCTGTGATATTAAATACTGTCTGTATCTCAGTTGGAACATGAACTAGATAAGTTCAGAGAAGGCTAAGAAAGATGGTCAAGGGTATAGGACAGCTTTCACATGACTGGAGACAAATGATATAGTCTTCAGACTGGAAAAGAGGTCATTGGGTAGGACATACACTAGCTATGAGTTGAGCCATGAAAGACATGGAAAGGTGAATAAGGAATGATTTCTCATTCTAAACAAAAGTCAGGGGGAAGCCAGCAAAGAGATCAGGTAGCAGGATTTTACCAAATAAAGGAGGTACTTTTACTCCACGCAGTATGTTATTAAATTGTGCAACCTCATATCTAGAGAGCTCTAAAAGGATGCTTTCATGGATGAGAAGCTCATCAAGATGTATTTCACAGGAAGGTGTAGCTACAAACTCTCTTTCAGGAAGTCCTTGAGGCGAAGGTTTGCAGAAATGGGAATGTGTTGCAGTGTTGTATCACCACGTCTTGCTCTATTTTGCATATTCCTTCTGCAAAAGGAATCTATCTGCTCCTGCCCTTCTCAGGTAAAGGCCATTGTCCCGAGGCCTTTAAACTAAACTAGGATTTAGCCTTGGCTGATTATTCTTGTGTTTCACCCTCTCACCCGTTGCTCTAATCACTATTTTCACGTGTTGTGGCTACAGCCCTGGTGTTGATCAGACCCTTTATCCCCACAGTATAACCGAGAAAACCTTTGGGAATTAGGCGTGGCTAAACATAACCAGGTACAAACAAGGGCCCTAGGGTGTGGAGAGTTCCTCACTCCCTTTATAGTGTTTTCCAGCTGCTGCCACTCTGTTATCAGCAGCCCTTTGTGGAGGGAGCTGGTGGACAGAGGAGGGGGCATGCAGTAGTTCTTGTTACCCATTCAGCATCAGACATGTCTGATCATGAAACCTTCTTCTCCATGCTGAGGACATCCTTTTCTCACTAGAGTGCTCTTTTGGAATTTTTCCATAATAAAAAACAGAAGAAATGCTGCTTAAATGTGTGAAAGATCTGATATGGGCTAGCCAAATTTTGTAAGCTTTCAATTCTGTTATACCTGCCAACTTCCCCAGTTGTCTTTGGAGTTTGTCCCTTGTTCAGCACATATGTGGGCTTCACTCATTTTAATAATGTAGTTTCCAGTGCTTACAATTAATAATGAATTTTCCTGTGTATAAGCCAGATCTCAGATGATCCTGTTACAACATGGATTGCCAAGGTAATACATGAGATATATATTACTTAAAATAGCATTGGTCTTTGCATGTAGACAAATGGCTAAAACCGTGCAGGAAATATTTCTCTCACCATTTCTGGCTGCTCCCTTAAACACACTTCAGTCTGATTTTCCATCATTCTGAGACACATGCTGAAGGAGAACTGGAAAATTTAAGGTGGCTGTAGTTCCCTTCTGATGCAGAGGCAGATCCCGAGCTGAGGTAAATCAGCATAGGTCTGTTGTAAGCATTGCTATGTTCCTGCACAGCAGCTGAGAATCTGTCTGGATACCCTTAATTCCCTGAATAACTTTTCCTTAAACAGTTGCATATCCATCATTTCCCACTCTGAGTTTCACTCTTTTTCAGCTGTGTGACAACTGTACTTCCCTTGTTGACCTACAGATGAGCCATGAGGCTTAGCTAATTACAGTAAACAACCATGAACTATTAAGATAATATTCTGTTAGATGCTTCCATCTTTCAAATGCTGTCATAACTGTTGCACACCTTTTGCTCTGAGTGTCTTACCACTAATAATACTTTTAAAATAATTATTACAATGAACTGTGTGAGACAGCCGGGGTTCAGTTGCATCATTTCTTATGTCACTTTGTGGAAACCACACATCAACAGTGCCAAAACTGTGGGTCCCTGGCTGTGAAGTGAGCAATGAAAGTATAGCGAAAATTGTTAGGATTTTCTTTTCTATATTCCTGAAGAAAATGAATGAGTAACGCATGAGTTGATACTCCTGACTACTTTCATTTTGTCTGTATTTACTGTAAGTCTTTTTTTATGTCCAGGACTTTAATTCAAGGAGATAAGAAAGCAGGATTTACAATTTTTTGGGCTGATGATGGTTTGGACACTGGACCAATACTTCTGCAGCGAGAATGTGATGTTGGCCAAAATGATACTGTGGATGATTTATATAACCGGTTTCTCTTCCCAGAAGGAATAAAGGCTATGGTATGTTTAGCTGTTCTAAATAGCAGCTTTTTAAGAGGAATAGAGGTTGAAAGTAAAGGAAATATAGACAAGATGTTTGCATTTGGAAAGACAGAGGTTGTGGTACTCAGCCAAATCCTAGACTTCACTGGAGCTGTGCGGCTGCACAACAGCTGAGGATGTGACCTCAGAATATTTGTTGCTGACAGCAGGCAGAGCATATTCTGTTTCCACAGATGGCAAGAAGTTGAATTTGTTCAGAATGTGGCTCTTTCCATAGATTTTAAAAATGCTTTTACAAGACAAAATCTTTTAAAGGCTCAGCGAGAAAAAAAAGTTAGGTGTGAGAGTTTTAAGAAAAAAGGGCAGTATGGTGTTTGAAGCTCAGAGTCCTGGTAGATTGGCTTTGGGTTTTCTGTGCTGGTCATTTTTTGTATTTTTTGAAGTGAATAAAAGAAAATGCACAAAAAGTACTCAGCATTGTTCCTTAGAGATTTTTTTTCCTCCCTCCATTTAAATGCAGAAAAATAACCTTTTGCAGAAAGAAAAAGGAAAAAGTTGAATGCAATCATACTGAGCCACATTCTTGTCCTGGAGAATTCAAGCAGCTGCTCTAAGTTTGGTGACTAGGTACTCCCATGAAATTCTGGAGGCTATTTCTTTTGTCAAAGAAGCTTAAGCAAATACACAGGTTTAATCAGGGCAGTGCTGGTCCCTTAGAGTTTGGAAATACTAGGTTTAAAAAAAACCCAGACCAATTCACCTTGTGGTAGAAAGTCTTTTGCTGTCATTCCCAAGTGTGACTGATGAAGAAAAGGTGAACCAAGCTAACATTAAATCTTTTACTTTTTCACATAGGTGGAAGCTGTACATCTAATTGCTGATGGTAAGGCCCCTCGTATACCTCAGCCTAAAGAAGGGGCAACATATGAAGGGATCCAGAAAAAGGAAAACGCAGAGGTAGTGTGAAGTAACCCTGGTTTTTTGTGCATAGCACTAGGAATGTTATTAACTCAGATTACAATAGGAGCAATATGAAGTTAACATGAATTTTAACTGACTTCTTTCCTCACCTCTTTTTCCTGGGATACCTCCTAGGATGCATGTAACGGAGCCCTAGGTTAAGTTCCTTTTTCCTTTCAGCAGTTACTTGTATTTAGAAACTCGGTGTCCTATTCAGGATCGTGTACAGGCAGCTAAGAGGCAGCTGCAGTTTCAGTGGATTCTTACTATGTCACCATATATGTGAATACAACATTGAATCAAGATTACTCTGTTTGCCAACAGGCCATATGAAATTCTCTACCAGAAATAGATCTGATGTTAGGAAAAGCAAATGTTGGCAGCTTTCCTTCTGGTACCAGGAAAAAAAACCAACATAGGCCATATAAACAAACAACAGATTAAAAAATTAATTAAATTCCCATATGAGAATTATTTTGTCTAAGCACCCCTACTGCATTAGATGATCTTGTTTGTGGTTGGGAAGATGTGATGGTGCATCCTGGCATGTTTGATTTCCTAGATCTCCTGGGACCAACCTGCAGCAGCTTTGCACAATTGGATTCGAGGGCATGATAAAGTGCCTGGAGCATGGACGACAATAAATGGCCAGGTATGCTCTGAAAACCAGAAGAATATTCTTCTCTATATCCTCTTTTTGACTCTTTTTTATTATAAAATTAAAGATGTCTGCATACAGGTGAATACAGATGGGTGCCACATTGGAGTAGCTCTAATTTGATGACTGTGTTTCATATATGTCTGGAACAGGCACCTAAACAAATATATAGAACAGAGTAGTTAGGAGATTTTTAATCACAGATTCATTTTATTTGAAGAAAGATAAGTAAAATATCTGAAAAAAAAAAAAAATGAGGCATGGTACAAAGATACCAAGAATAGAACCAAACTGTGCCAGTAATTTTGGGAAGTAGGTTTGCATTACAGAATAATGCAGCCCATGCTATACAGTGGCCAATAACACAGTATTGACAGCAAAGTGAAACACTGTGAGCTACTGAAATAACAGAGGGTTTCATTTTAAGGAGATTTGTGCCTAGATAATTTGCAGAAATAAATCTATGTAATTTTATAGAGTGAGTGGTCCCTCATTCTGGGCATGCACTGACAAGAGCTGCTCCCTTTCCTGTACTGGTTGCAGCATGCACATTGTTACAGCTCAGCTGCTTTGCAGGTTTAGGCGACTTGCAAAGTTTTACATGTTCTGAGTTGTAAAGATCTAGAAATGTTGTGACATGTTTTCCATGTGTAGATAATTATATTTTATTTCTATTATATTAAAGCTTCAAAACAGTATCATAAAATCGTTTAAATTTTACAGCACATTTAGAATCTGTGAGCTTTTAATTACATTTCTTTTTAGGTGGTTACTTTTTATGGGTCATCCTTACTTGATGCTTCAGTGCCTGCTGGACAAGAGCTGACAATAAAAGGTGCTTCAAGACCTGGGCTTGTAACAAAGAATGGTCTAGTCGTTTTTGGAAATGATGGGAAGATGGTAAGTGCTCAGTCTGGCAAGCATAAGCATGGGTGGAATAGTTTTAGCAGGAAGGCCAAGTAGTGTGGAATTGTTAAACTACACAAATCCAGGTGCTAATGACAGACAGCCAATTCACTTGGAGTTTATCAATCCTCTACCACCCTATAGAGAAGACATGAATGTTTTGCTTTTCTCTCATTTCCATACGGAGTAAAACCTATTCTTACTAGAAGAGAATCTGAAAGAGGTACGAGCGGCCTGTGCTAAATTGCCTGCATCTTATCAGCTTTCCTGCAAGCCATTTATTTCACTACTTCAACCACCCTATTAATGCCTAAAAACTCTTCACCCAAGGATGTACTACCTCCCAGACAATTTAAAATCATGTCCTCTCATTTTACAGGTACTAGTGAGAAATCTGCAGTTTGAGGATGGAAAAATGATCCCTGCATCTAAATACTTCTCTGCTGATGAAACAACTGCCCTGGAACTTACAGAAGAGGAGAAAAAGATAGCAGAAGATATTAGGGTAATTATATAAATGACTTTAATGGAATATCAATTCAGAGAAAAGCATTGCATACTTATTGTTGGCAAGGCATATCTTTTGTTCAGTCATGCAAATTGTTTTTTTGATAAAATGTACTCAAAATATGTGGGGGTGAAGGTTTAGTTATTGACATTGGTTCGGGTGGAATTGGGAACTCACTAGCCTGCTTGTCTGTCACTTTACAAAGTTTTCTTTCACATACAAGTGACACAAAAACAGTGATTGCAGGATCAGTTATGGTAAATATCTATGAATGGTGAAGGTGGGAGTGAGGAAAAACAAATAGACCTTCACCTCACAGAAGTCAGGTTTTCAACACTGGCAGGCTTGGACAGTTCTTGGAATCCTTGCTTCCCTGTGGTGTTAATCACTAGGATGTGCTCAGAATGGGCCTATTGGACAAGCTGCAGGGAGACTCAGAACAGCCTTCTGAAAGCAAAAGGCAGCAGTTTTCTCGCTGTACCTGTATGCACTGTCTCTGCTGCCACAACCACACACAAGGAGCTGGCTGGCAGAGGGATGGGAACAGCTGGAGCAGAAAACTCTCATAGCCAGAGAAGCATTTTTCTGCCCTCTCCTGAAATCCATCCCTCTGTAGTGTCAGAGGCTTAGCTGAAAGCCACATTTGTCATTAAAGTTTTGTGCCAGAGCAAATGAATCATAGATGTCTTCCCTTGTGCTAACTCTGCTGCAGGGTTATTAACTTTTGGCACAGGTCGGGCAGCTTGATGTACTAATATTTTAAGCTGCTGCTTCAAGATTACCTTGAACCTGCTTGCCAGCAACCTAAACACTGCCTGGAGCTATTGGATGACTGAGAAAATTATAAAAAAGAGTATAAACTCATCAGTTGGTGACACTACCTGCTAACTCTGAAACTCAATTATAATTAATTGAAATATTACATTACCAGTTATTTAACTGCTTATGTCTCCATCTCATGCATGCAGCTTAAACTACTTCTCAGCTTTGGCCAGGTGCCTGAAATGCCATCAATCCATTCACAAAGGGCTCCAGGCTGTCCTTGCCTATACTGATGACACATTCCATAATGCAATGGGAAGTTATTATTTGGAGGATAAAAAATCTTTTAAAAATAGTTCTGAAAATTATTAGAATTGTACCATTCAGGTTTCTTGCCTGATTAGGTAAAATTACCATGGACAAAATACTGTATTTTGATAATCTAATTATGCTGAAATATTTCTTGTCTGACATCAGGTCTCTAGGCTGTTATAGATCCTCTTAAAATAACTTCGTGTTTTAGAAACCTTTGAAGTAAAAATGTTGTAGGCACAGATACCATAGAAAATACAGTTTGATAAATACTTCTTGCAATTAGAGAATTATTCATTATTGCCTCTGTTATTTTTATGCATTATTAGACTATTTGGAAGGGAATTTTAAGCAATGTTGCTGTGATAGAGGATTCCACAGACTTCTTCAAATCTGGAGCATCTTCTATGCATGTTGTCAGGTAAAAATATTCAAAATAACAAAATTGTGAAGCCAAAGTTAAAGGAAATAAAGTTGTTGTTGTGCCTTTAAATCAGAGTTGATCAAGTAGTGTTAAAGAAAGTAATCCCCCTATGTTTTCCAATACACTTATTATTCTCTTTCTTACCTTTGAAAATGTGTACAGTTCTTCTCCCAAAGTTATGAGATATTGATGTAATCCTGCTCTTTCTACTGAAGGAAAATTCCTCTTAACTTCAGGAACATCAGCCCCATGGGGGAGCATGGTGATGCTCAAACCTGTCTGTGTGCAGCCACAGGTATCTCCAGACCAGGGACTGACTGGGGACCTGAGCAAAGAACTCCCCAGAGGGAAAGAGGAGCCTTTCACAGAAAGAATTGAGCCCATGCTTAAAGGTGCACTGAGTTTGTCATGGCTTGGGTCACCTGGTTTGCCTTCTTTTTGCAACTCAGACCATAATATAAAACCAGCATTTTTAAACAAACTGATTATTGTGCTGATTTCTTACCAATCTCAGTGTCCTCCATATATTGGTTAGAGTAGTCCCAAATACGATTTTCTACTACTATATCTTCTATTTGACATTTATTTTCAAAAGTTTACCTTAGAGTATTCCAGAACCGACATTTTCTTTTTCATAGCATCTGCAATTAAACCAACAAATTTCAGGAAAATGCACAACTTCGGTGCCCTTGTCAGAGAAACACACAGACATATTCACATGGATACAAACTGAGGCCCAATTTTGATCTCTTTTGACCTTCTAATGATTCAATTATCTGAAGAATTCTTTCATTTATAATTAAACTTACTCTTTCTTCAAAATCTTTAGAATGCTAGAAGAGATCAAACAGAAGCATAGTGGACTTCAGCTACAGAATGAAGATGTGTATATGGCCACTAAGTTTGGAGACTTTATTCAGATGGCTGTCAGAAAACTCAGAGGAGAAGACAAAGAAGAAGAGTTAGTCATTGATTATGTAAGACCTTTTATTTTGCACTTATTGCTTAGTCTTTCTTGGGTTTTAGGGGAGGGCAGACAATACATTTTATTAGACTGCTTGATGCAGTAGGAAAGCAAATAAATATTTGGTTATACAAACTTCTATTTATTTGTATTTGGTTTCCATTACATTTTACTTCTAACAGCCACATATACAGGCTAAAATGTGTCTGGATGTTGGCTGCAGATATCAAAAGCTTGGTAAGCTACATTAAAATATTAGTTACTATAAATTTAAGACGATTTGTTGTTTATTTCACCCAGGTATCAAAAGATATTAACAACATGACTGTGAATATGCCATACCAATGTTTCATAAATGGGAAATTTATAAATGCTGATGATGGAAAAACATATGACACTATAAATCCAGCAGATGGATCAGTAAGTAATTCTAAATATAATCAATACCAGTTTATTTAATTTTTTTGCCTATTAAAAAATCTAAAACATTACCTGAATATTGCTAATTATAAAATAATACACTACATATTAAACAACCTCTAGAAATAATTTTAAGTTTCAATTGGCTTCATATTTTGTGTATTCTACAATTTTTTCCATTTAAGTCAAGCTGCAAAGCAAAAATAACCAAATTCCACTTCAATTAGTATGTCAATTTCCATACCCAGCTGAATCTTTTCCTTGATTTCATTCTTGTTTAGCTTTGCAAACAGACATTGCTGAAGTTTATTTGCTAAGGAAGTGTTTATTTTAGAATATTGTGTATATTTCCTGTCAGTAATCAACTTCCTTTTTTTTTTTTTTTGACCTTTTTTATAAATTTGATACCTTAGGGCAAGTGTGACATTAAAGTGTCCCTTTAAATTCCCGGTGAGAAAAATAACTTTTCAATAGGAAAATACATACAGTTGCACTTCAGTCCTGAACTACCCAACACTGGTTGAGCAACTCACAACTGTGATTTATAAATAAGAGAAGTGATTCGGATGTCCATGTAGTTTCCATTTAATTCTGGAGTAAATAAAGTCTGCTGAAATCAGTGACACAAATTTCACTATCATCAGAAGTCAGACTCTGATACTTTTCCTGAAACTCATTATAGAATGGAATAAAAGTCATAACAATTTTGTATTAGGATTTACAACATGTGTATTTATAGAACACAATCTTCTTAAAATACTGTGTATTCATGGTGGTTTATGATAAGAGAAGCTCCGTTCCTTAGAAATGGAACATGTGGGAGTTGTTTTAGCATGTTTAGATATTAGTCTGTAATACCACATATAAAGACTTCCAGCTTTTGTAATATCACATTGGTTTTACATATGGAAAAAGAGGGTGAGATCCAATGGGAAAATGCACCTTGCTTTGAAGAAGAAAAACTGAGGAGTCTGAGTCCCTGCAGTGTCCTCCAAATTCTGCCACCTCAGTTGTGTCTGAGCTTTTTGCAGCCTGGCTCACCCATGACAACTGCCACAGCTGAGGATGTTAAGTATTTGCTTATACCCAGTTGAGAAGTTTGGGAGGAAGCAGTAACACTCTGCATCCCAATGTTTCTTTTTGAGCTAACACAGTGCTACCTTTGCACAGATAATAGCCAGTGTATCTTCTGCCTCGCTGGCTGATGTTGACAAGGCAGTGGCAGCAGCAAAGGAGGCGTTTGAAAATGGTGAATGGGGGAGGATGAATGCAAGGGAAAGAGGGCGACTCATGTACAGGTATGTACAAGACAGCTTGCATTTGTTTCATTTTCTCAAATCTTGTTTTCTTTCTCTGAAGAATTGTTGTATACGTTTTCTGAATGTGATGGATATTCATAATTCCACTGTCAGAGGATCCAGACTTGCCATCTTTTCATCTTCTGATTAACTTCAGCGTACGAGCCTCAGGTCTTAGCTGGCCAGCCTTTCTTGTGGCAGAGAAGAATTTTGTGGTCTCTCACTGCCACCATTCTTTCATTATTATTTATGAGTTGAAACAAAGAATTGGAGGAAAATATATTTTAAATACCTGATGTCTTCATTTAATCTATATGAGTTTCATTGCAAGAATTGAGAATTCCCTTGTAAACCTCCATCCTTCCATATAAATGAGGCTGAGCTTTAAAGACAGTCTACCTGTGTTAGGTAGGCAGAGATTTGACCTTGCTAAGCCTTGCTGCATGTGCACTGCATGCAGTAAACATACAACTACATTGCCACTAATTTTGAAGTAGACTGTAACTGATGCTAAATTTTTCCAGGATCATATCGCAGTAGCCGGCTAAAGATCCACTGTAGGAGATGTGTTATGGTCTGTAATGGAAGAATTGTCCTGTGCAGAAATTCTCTAAGCTGAATCCAACATTTACCTGAGACACTTTTATCTCTTTTTTGTATCTGTCTCACTGTGTCTAGTTAATGCCTGGTTCTTATTTTTGGCTGTGTTGCTATTGGTTCAGAAGATAAGCACAGGTTTTGTTGAATTAATGGTATTTTAATGGTGGGGTTTGATTCTTGAAGGGCAAGAGGTGATCTTAGAAAGTTGGTAATGCTGACTAGATAGTGTGAGAGTGATACTGGAGGCAGCTAATAAAACCCCAATTATTATAGATTCTCCATACACAGCGTGATGCTTCTCCCAAGCACAGGGGGAACACTGTCTTGCAAACTTCAGGTGACTAGAAGCATCAGAGCTTCCCTATAAAGAAAGCCTCTTCTGTGGGCTATATGAAGAGCTTTCATTGCTTTTTCAGGTCTAAACATGCAAATGGATGAGTAGACATGAGTGAAGAAGCAGGTTGCTACTCCTGAAAAAATGCCACATATTTTACAAGACATTGCAGGCATCTTAGAAAAAAGAATGAAAGCAAAGCCAAAAATTCTGCTTATCTTATTGAGTGTGTGACCAGGACATGGAAAAAGGCCTGCAGGACTCTTTACAGAGTTGAGTAGTCATCACAAGAGAAAATGGGCAAGTCAGAACTGAACATTAAATACACCTGGTCACTTAAGTTTTTCACAAGTGTGCACATATTCAAAGCATGCACAAACTTGTGTTTAATTTGTATCAGGAATGTAGAGTGCTTGAGAGACCAAGTTAATTCTGCCCTAAAGAGAAACTTTTAAGGTGTGAGAACTGCTGCTCTGTTTTACACTTGGAAGATTTGCAAGCATAGCTGTATTAGGTATATGGAAATTACAAATCCCCTACACCGTGTAGGTTATCCCTGGATTAAACTTTGCTTAGGGAACTCATTCTCTAGGATAAAACACCAGAGTGTTTATGTTGCAAACCGTTCCTAGTGTGAATAAAAGCTCTCTCTGGACCACCTTAACAGAAATAAGGCCCCTTTTTCTCTGGCCTCTGTTCAAACTGGAGATTTTGAATGCTGAACCAAAAAGAATGTGTGTGCCATTAAAACTCCTGCTGCTTTGTCTTAAGGAATCATTCATAGAAGATATTAAGCACACTTTAAATGGAACTTTCTCCTTCCTCCCTGACATGTCCATATCCATTCTCTTGCATAACACAGCCAATGCCCTGACCTGTAGCTGGGTCTCCAAGATACACTTAAAACAGGTATTAAAGAGCATTTTCCCACATCTCTGCAAACGCTTTTAGTGGGCAGAATTTACATAATGGAAAAATAGGTTTCATACACAGTTTTGAATACTCTTTACAGGATCTCAAATGCACTTTTTTAAGCTCTTAGAATCACATGGGAGCATTGATTATATGTCTGAGTGCCAAATCACAGGAGGAAGCTGAAGAAAAACATTAATGCATGTGAGAAAATGCGAAGGACTGAATGTGAAAATTCATTGATGCAAACAGACCTGAACAGGGGACCACTAAACTAACAGTAGTGCCTCATAAATACAGGTATTAATCTGTGCAGATGTATTTTTGAGACACTCTGATAGTTATTATCAACTTAGAAATACTTTACCACAGTCTTACACCTCAGGTGAGTTTATACAGTTCATGTCTTCATTCAGTGCCTACTACAGCCACTGTGAAGACATTTGCAGACGAATGGGAAATTGTTCAATCCCCTACTGATGTTAAGGAGCAGTGGCTCCAGTGCTCCACCTCCAAATTTAGTGGGAATGCTATTTTGATTATGCTTCTTTGCCACACCTAATATAATTTCAGGCTGTCAATGGTTAGACGTCATTTCCCTTTGATGTGGATTTTTAACATTTTTATTAAAGACTTGCAGACCTGATGGAAGAACATCAAGAAGAGTTAGCAACAATAGAGTCTATCGACTCAGGAGCTGTCTACACTTTAGCTCTGAAGACTCATATTGGAATGTCTGTGCAAACATTCAGATACTTCGCTGGATGGTGTGACAAAATTCAGGCAAGTGGATATGTAAAGGAAATGATCAATGGCAGTGCTTCTCTACACTTCTTTTCTGTTGTTATTCTTCCAAAACAGTAAAAGGAAAAAGCAATTGAGGAATAAAAAATTAAAGCAAAATTAGAATTTTACCTAGATTGGGTCTCCCTGTCAATACAAAAGAATAGTCCACTTCCAGCTGAAGAATATGGATTTAGAATGTGACTCTAAATATCGAAGAAATCAGCTGAGGTGTCACAGTGGATATACTTGCTTGGTCAGCTCTTGATTATTCATGGGACAGAATGTCACTGTGCTCATCATGCAGGTAAGTGCAGAGACCTGTGCTTTGCTGCAGTCTGACCAAGACTGGTGAGTTTGCTTGATGGCACAGCATGTGGCACACGTTCAAGAGCATTTCCTCCAGTACCTTTGAGAACAATCAAGAATACCATCCAGCTTTTTTTTGTTCATCAGATCCTCACTTTTCATTCTCCCATACTTTTTTAATCTATGCTTTTATTTCATCCAGCTGACAATCAGGAGTTGATTACAATATCCACAGTAGGAAATCATACAGCAGAAGCATCCATGCCCCTTTCCCTGATGCAAAAATGCTTCTAGTTTTGAAGCCTACTCCGTAGCTTTCTGAGACATACTTACATGACAAATATATTTGTAATAAAAATTACTAATCAGTATGAAGATTTGTCCCTTCTCTGTCTTTTAGGGTGCTACAATTCCAATTAACCAGGCCCGGCCAAACCATAATCTAACATTTACCAAGAAAGAGCCAATTGGGTGAGTATCACTTTTTCCTCTTAGTGACAACCTTGACATGCGGAAAAGCCATTGAAAAACTGCCATCAAATATGTAATCTTTTCCTGTTTTTCCCTGTCTGAAGTGTCTGTGCAATTATTATCCCCTGGAATTACCCACTGATGATGCTTGCGTGGAAGAGCGCAGCGTGCTTGGCTGCAGGCAACACCCTCGTACTCAAACCAGCTCAGGTAAGAGCAAAAAAGAATGTACAGATGGCCCAGATGCCCCTGTTCAGCCAAAATGATTTAGGCAATATAGAAGATTTCACCCATAAGTTGATCTGTCATGTGTACCCATAGGTTGACTGTGTCATGTGTTTGAAATTGCATGTATAGTAATACAAACTGCCATGGTGATACAAGGTGTTGATTGACTCCAATTCTGCTCTGGTGCTCATCTCATTTTCAAAAATTAATAATTTTTCATAAGAAGCCATCACTTTTAATTTGACAAACCTGTAAGAAGGTGAATATTGCATCAAAGCTAAGATGTATTTAATATAGAAGGTATCATCATACATTTGGTTAAAATAGGAGACCTAATCTAAATATTTCTACTTAGGTCACACCTCTGACTTCCTTGAAGTTTGCAGAACTCTCAGCTAAAGCTGGATTTCCTAAGGGTGTTATAAATATTCTTCCTGGTTCAGGTAAAATTCAACTCATCATTTTCTGGGAGAGGTCATGCGAAAACTGGTGAACTTCTCCACCTTTTTGAAGACCTGTTACATAGGTATATTCATAGGCACTAGGCTTGCATCTTTTCATGCAGCAATTTCACATGTTTCCAGAAAAGAATTGGAAAAATCTGGCTTTAGTTAGTGGTAAGAGCTGTCAGCCTACACCCTTTACAAGTTCACACAATTAACATGAACACTCTGGAAAAGAATGTATTACAGAGAAACATGTTTCAATTGATTGTAAAACTTCATTTTTTCTCCTGATTTTATCATCAAATGGAAGTATTTACATGTGACTGTGAGACCTAGAGCAAGCTGCTAAGATGCATATTTACCGCTGGTAGTCAGTGTCCACACTGTGTTGCCTGATGTCACCATTTTCCTCCTTCCCCTAAGGAAGAAAAGTGACAAAGTAATTATATGGGGCAGGCTTGGTTACAAATTAGATTATTCCAACTACAGTGGGATATTAAGAAGCTCATTAGTCCAGAAAGATGGGAGAATTTGGAGACTCTAATGGGATCCAATTTTTTCATAGTCGTAGGAATAAAGCTGCAAATATAAATAAGGATGTGATATTCTATTTGATTTGTGGTGTTAGCTCCTTGTGTGTTACAGTGCTGCTGCTGGAGTAGTAAAAATTGCCCATGTACCATCCAGTCACACTGCTTTCCTCACCCTGACAGGTGGCTTAGTGGGACAGCATCTCTCTGAACATCCAGATGTTCGCAAAGTTGGATTCACCGGTTCAACACCAACTGGTAAACAGATCATGAAGAGGTACTCTCAGCAAAAGATTCATAAATAAACCCTGCTTACTCTGGTTCTGAAGTATCTTGCTAGATATATTGTGCATGTAGAAGTAATGCAAAAGTGTAACTGCATTTGGTCATTAACCACTATGTAGAATTCTACTAAGTCACTATTGGACAGTAGAGGTTTTTTTCATTTTCACTGGCTATGATTCAAAGGAAATAATGGAATAAGACATTAAAAATTGGGTTTATATTACTATCTTTATTTTTTACAGTGCAGCTGCTAACCTGAAGAAAGTTTCTCTTGAACTTGGTGGCAAATCACCATTGATCATATTCAGTGACTGTGAACTTGACAGAGCCGTAAAAATGGTAATGTTCCTTTGAAGTAAAATATATTCAAAACCTTTGTAGTACATCGTCACAGTATTGCAATATTCTTCTTGACTTGCCAGAAAATATACCAGGGATCCTTTGCATGAAAAACCTTGAGATCTGTTAGAAAACAGACTCAGATGTTTCTTTATGCCAGCACAATTTAACTGTTCATGCTGCCCCAAAAAGTACTACAAGAAATATACATTAGAAATTACAACAAAACAAAGAATTAAGCTCCCTATTGCCATATAGTTTTTAGCGCACCATCAATCATAATAATTCGCCTTCCCTACCATCCATATTGTGTTCAAGGTTCATAAATAGGATGTTGCATTGGTGATATCCTTTTACATAAAGCATTAGACTTTTAGGGTCACAAACACTGAATGCAACCTAAGGGAACAGAATGAAAGGGAGACTGAACAAAATGCATATAAATATTTATGTTTTTTTCCTGATCAGGGCATGGGTGCAGTATATTTCAACAAAGGAGAAAACTGCATTGCAGCTGGCAGGCTGTTCGTGGAAGAATCAATTCATGATGAGTTTGTCACGAAAGTGGTAAGATATTCAAAGACTAAAGTTAAGTAGATGTTTTACTGTGGCAGAAAGATCCATGAATTTTATAGACACTTGTGTTTCTTATTTTCAGTGGCTTAATTTCTCATTATAGCTTATGATAGACAATGCTGCTTCTCAACAACTATTTGCTATGTTATGTAACTTCATTTTAATTGGGTAACCTACAGGTTGAAGAAATAAAAAAGATGAAAATCGGTGACCCACTTGACAGATCTACGGATCATGGTCCACAAAACCACAAGGCACATTTGGAAAAGCTGCTGCAATACTGTGAAACTGGAGTAAAAGAAGGAGCCACTCTAGTGTATGGAGGAAGACAAGTACGTAGACCAGGTAAAATACTTTCCAGAGATATTTGGAACTTTTACATTTTATGCAAGAACTGTCACAATTGTCTCAGCTGTATTTTGTGGAGTTGCAGTATCATGGGAACAGTACCAGGTAAACCCACGATACCACAGAGCTTTCAAGTCTCATATCATGTGAAGCTGTGCAAATGAAGTGTAAGTTATGAGATCTTTCTGGCTACAGTCTGTCTTCTTGTTGGGTAGCAAGAAATACAGTGACCTCTGTGACATGCTGTAACCTTGTCTTCCTGCTGTCAGAGTACAGGGTCTTCCCCCAGGGAGTCACCTGGGCTGTGGCATGCAGACCTTCTGACCTGGCAGGGAACAGCACATGTTGTCACTGATCAATACAGGCCATTCTTTTACCCTTTTTTCTGCCATTTCTCTTGAAATGCATGCATTTCCATTCATACTTCATCCACACCTATTTTATATTTCAAGCTGCAAGTTATTTATGACCTCAAAGTATGGGACAGAGATGGCCTGGCCAACAGCAAACCCTTAAGCACTTTTACCATGCTCAAAATCTGCTCTATACTCTCTTCAGGTTTCTTCATGGAACCCACTGTATTCACAGATGTTGAAGACCATATGTATATTGCCCAGGAAGAATCCTTTGGTCCTGTGATGGTCATCTCTAAATTTAAAAATGGGTATGTTCTCCTCTGGTTACTGTTAGAAACTTTATTTTCCCATTTTCATCTAAGCGAAGAAGTGACAACATACACATTATTTTGTTAAATCTTGTTAGACCAATCTGAGTACTTAGTAGTAGTCAGTGAAATGTTTTAGTGAAGTTTATGTGGTAATTGCAACAGCTTGATCAAGTTACAAAATGTGTATTTTTCCCAGTGGAATTGCTTATTTTTCCTGTTACAGAAGACTGCAGAGTTGTGTATTGTGTAATACTGGCACATTACTGTTGCAAATTAAAAATCCTCTGTATATTTTGTAAACTGTCACTTCTAATATCTTTCATTCCAGATCATAAGAATTGTTTTACATACAGATGAGATTAAAACTGTACACAGAATCTTAATATAAGTATTTCCACCAGGTTTCATCTTCTGCAGTTTGATAATGAAGTTAAGAACCAGCCACGTAGATAATCCTTCACATCCATAAATTATGTAGTCATAAGGGACAGTATTGATTTTTTTTAACGCTTTAAACTACTATTGATTTTTGAAACTGTATGGAGATGAGATGCAGATAGAAAACAGCACTCTGGAAATGGCCTGAAAATTGTGTCTTGATAAAAGTTCTGAATTTCAGCTTTTATTCTTCATTAACTTGTAAAGCTGGACAAAATTTTAGCAAACTGATTCATCATCTGCTGCCATGCTCTGCTTTACAGGCATTTTTGTATTGCTCTAATTCCCAAGCTGTACAGTAGCTGAGCAAAGTTGTATGCATTTCTCAGTGTAGATATTAACCCTTGAAATGTGAGGTTCCAAGCTTCACAAGCCTGAAGCAAGGGTGTGAATTCCCGTGGATCTGTCAGATTGACACACAGATCTGCCCTTAATAAGTCATCTTTGAAAAAGCTCACTGGAGAAGAAAGGTCATGGGAAAAGTTGCTTCAATGACACTGAAGGTGGGAGGTTGCTAACAGTTGTTTATTTTACCTAGTTACAATTAGATAATTTCTTTCTCCCATAGGGATGTCGATGGAGTATTGCGACGGGCAAATGCCACAGAATATGGCTTAGCTTCAGGAGTTTTCACAAAAGACATAAACAAAGCTCTCTACATAAGTGAAAAGCTAGAAGCTGGGACAGTTTTTATTAACACTTACAACAAGACTGATGTGGCAGCACCATTTGGTGGATTTAAGCTATCTGGCTTTGGGAAAGATTTAGGTAAGTTGTCTCCCTCCCTCATTTCTCATCTCAGAGTCCTAATCAATGAAAGAAGCACTTCGCCTGGGTACAGTGTACCTAGTAAAACATCAGCTATGGGTGCATTTCCTGCATCTCCTACATTCCTCCAATTACAGTAATCCAATTCCTCTTCCTTCCCTAAATATTCCCACCTCAATACCTCCCATTCAGCCTTTCCTGTACATTCGCTAAATGATGCTGTAGTATGCAGAATATTCCTCTCCAACTGCTCTGAGAGCACACAAATTACAGCTTCTCCAGAGCTGTGTACAGGCTACAAAATGCTGTCAAGTAACAAAGGTATTGGCCAAAATATTCCTTCCGTTCTTTCAGAAGGAATGCTGATTTAGGTTTTTCCTCTAAGTAAGAGCATGGAAAACTTTTTTATACCTTAAAATGTCACCAAAATTTGCCAACAGCCACAGAAAAAGATGCATTAAAAAATACTCTCTTTTCAAAACAACATTTTAGAAAAGTGAAGTCCACTCTGTCAAAGAAGCTTCACAAGTCTGGATAGATCAAGCCTCATGGCAGAGAAACAAGGAAAACCAAATTTCATTGACACAACAGATTTTTGCCTTTGGAATCTCCAAAGACATTTCCTGAAACCAAAATGAGTGCCGATATCAGGGGAAAAAAGATTACTGATTTTTACAAAGCTTATCTACCTATGAACTTCAATGGAGGCAAAGCAAAGTTTATAAATTCAGCTACGGGCCCCCAGGGGCCACTGCTGCAGCTTGAGTCCCACCCAGGGGGCTGCTTGTTAAATTCCAGTTCCTTTTTTCATCTACACCTGTTGGGTCTGGCCTCTTGTCAAACCAGTTCTGTAAATCACAGTGGGAGGTAATTAGTTTCCATTGTTCCTTAACAAGTCAAATATTGGCTACAGTGTTTCAAATTTTTTCTTAGTAATAGTTACGGCCTGACAAAATTCATTTAGCTGCTGTTCTAACAGGTGAATTTTGTGCTTGTACAGGTGAAGAAGCTCTTCATGAGTATCTCAGAACCAAAGCCATCACTGTGGAATATTAAAGTAACAGCTTCACTTGGGAAGTAAACTTTCAGCAGAGTTTCAATCTTGATGACTATATGAAGCACTCAACATCATGCCTAGGATATGCTGTCTGCAGTGCTACAACCAAATCAAACCAAACACTCATTCCATGGATAAGTTTCTATAAATTAGGTCCAAATTTTAGTCTGACAGACAATGGCTTTTGGAAATTACCCTGAAGTTATTTAAATTATGCAGCAGCAACAGTTGGTAGCACAATTTCCCCCCATTCTCCCCCATAAAAATCCCCCAAGAATATGGTTCAGTTTATTTTTTTTTTAAATAGAACTGAATAAGCTCTCACGTACCTACTTCATATTTCTGTGACATAATGTTTACATGACCATTTTAAATCCTTAGTCATTAGGCTTCTAAAGTTGAACTAAAATATACTGATTATGCCATTTTTGCTATAAACCAGTTCAGGTTTTACGGTAGCAATTAAACACTCTGCTCTGGTGACTTTTCAGCAGTACAGAAAACCTTTGTGCCATAAGAAGTAAATCAATGCAAGGAAGTGCACTTACTATGATCTTTGTATAATACATACAGAGTTCAACATTGGTGTTAAACTATGCATATCAAGCTAAAGTTACTGAAATATTTTCTACCTTTTTGTTGATACGGAATGTGTGATCTGCCTGCAATTTGAAAGGTGGTTACATTAATGGATTAAAATCACTTTTTGTGTCTGTGCACATGGACTGTAATCACTGTTTCATACTGCATGATTACTTTGTATTTCACACTTTTGGGGTTTTTTTAATCTGTGGGAAAATCCCTTGTAAAGTGACCAAGGTCAGATGGTGGCTTTCAAACTTTTTTCAGTTTGGAAGAAATTTTCTATAGATTGAGACCTTATTTAACTAAGACTCCTTGCTCTTAGAATGCAAAAACACCCAAATCTTCATCTATCTGTGGGCTGCCATTAAAGGTAGCAGTCTGATTCTCTGATTCCCATCCTTCCCCTTCACTAAAATATCCCGTAGTTTAATTAGTAAATCATGTCTCCATCCTATATTTAAGCCACATGGTAAAAGAAAGACCAGAATCCTTGTTATTTCTTACCACAAATATTACAGAAAGATATATTAAGACTAGAACTTTAAGTATGGGATTCAAAATAAATTCTACAAATAACTGCAGGTTTCAAGCCATGACATTAAGTTTAATACTTGAGCAAATACAGTATAGAAAATTTTACTTTAATGGTGTAGAAAATACAAAGTTCCTTTAAGAAACAATGACATCTGGGAGCATGACAGACACTTCTGAAATGCAAACTGATCTATGAAGTAAATGCAACAGCCCAAACCATTGTATTTGATCAATATGAGGTAAGTATGAATGAGACACACTTTCACTGATTCTGGTTTCACAATTGTGTCAAGCAAACTTAAGCACAGGCCAGCTGAAAATTCACCTTTTCATCCTTCTGTCAGTGACAACTAACAAAATGGAGATTGGAAACGTGCCAGGGAAATTGGGGGATGAAAAGTGTAGCTTAAAGCAGTCATAACACCCCAGAGGCAGGCTCGATCCTTTGAGTATGGTGGGTGTTTGCACCACAGCCACAAATATTTCCCACATGAGCCTGTAAGCTTCCCGAGCTGGTGTGGAGCTCAGTGCAGGCACACAGGGTAAGTAACCCTTTGCTGAACTCTTGTCATGGCTGGCTCAGCTAGAAATGAGCTCAGCCACTGCTCTGATGCTCAGCAGTCACAATCAGGAATGCAATGTAGACATACCTCTGGGGTACTTAAGGGTCATGTTTAATATTGGAGATAGTGTACATAACACTTCACAGGACATGGAATATAAAAACAAAGCTTTTTTCCTAGTTAACTCTTTCTTGCCCTTGAAGCAAAAACTTCTATCATCCTATAAAAAAAAAGTCTTTCTTCAATAAAGGAACAGAACAAGAATTTTAACTTTCAAGTGCCCCTTACTCTAGCTGTTTTCTTAGCATAATCTACTATGAAGTCCATTTCCCTGTTACTTGATGAATCAAATTGCACTTAATTCTTCAGAAATCCAGCCTCCCACAGTCATGAGTGGATCCTGATTTCTCCACCACGTAAACCACAGCATTTCGCAGGATCCTGAGAGACACTACGCTGAGAAACAAGGTGGTTTTAAGGGCCAACTCTTCAAAGTGAGAAAACATTATTTGGTTGGTTTGGGATTTTTTAAAGTAAAATAAAATGGATTTACTCATTTGCTTTGCTGTCCAAAATTTCTATTTTGCCCTTTTCTCCCTTTTGTTTAGGAAACTTAATGTTGTCTATTGTCACTTCTTCAGTTACAGAGTCATCTTCATCAGATTCTGAGTCATCTTCTGAAGTCAGCAACTCTTCGTCTGTATCAGAATCACTCAGTTCAACTACAGCCACATTCTGAAAACAAAAAGATCTTGGTTAACACATATATTATATATATATATATTATATAATATATTATATATATATATAATATATACTACATATACATAAATATATACACACACACTATAGCACTTCTATCACTGGAGTAAAACATGAGGCAAACTCATTGAACAGCCTACTACCATAAGAAAACCACAATCACAATAAAAAAGACTTGGGTTTTCCTAGGATTATGATGAATATCATGAAGAGATTCCTAAATATTTAAATTGCAATTTATATTGGCCTATAGCAAAACTAAGGCCATATTTATATCATTATCAAAGCCAGAACTGAGTCAATAGCTGAACTCAGATTGTCTACATCAGGTATTTAAACTGATGAGCAGCAGGCATCAAAGCTACTTTTCAGTAAAAAATTCAAATGAAATAATTTAGTGTATAAGGGGTCATGACAAATATACAAGCACATATGTATATATATTTACTAACATTGTTAATGTTTCATAACCTAGTAGTATTCAGGGCACTACAACTACTCTAGAACAGCAAGCAGTTTAAACCACCAGGGTATTTTTTGAAGTGATCTCATATATCCATACACAGAGCTGTGATTTTTGAGGTCTGCTTAGCCAGAAGGCACTTGGCTGGATCATGCACATGTATCACCTTCACAATAAAATTTTCTTATATAAGCGTGTGGCTGCAGCACTTCAGTTAAAACCAGAAAGAAAATATTTATGTGACTATAAATAAACAGACAAACACCAGCAACACAGGATCAAACCAACACTAACAATATTTCTAAACCCAAGATCTAGTCATTCCTAAAAACACCAACAGAACAGAGCTGAAAGCCAGTTATTACATTTACACAAATCCCTTCTGTTATGCCTTACTAGGCCTTATATTGTCCATTTTCTAAACTAAATCAACCTAGGAGACATTAAAAATACAATTTGTGACTTTTGATTCAGAGCTGTTGATTCAAAAGCATGTCTTACTCTGTTCTTAAACCACTTTATCCCCAGTGATTGAATTCTGCAAGTATGAAAACCAGTATGTAAATTTCAAGCAAATAAGCATCTTTATTATATCAATGTTTTGAATTAGCAGATCAAAGACTATGGTAAAGACTTCACAGCAAATGGTAAAGACTTCAGTTTATCTATCGTATTACTTGTTCTAAGATCAAAGAGTTATTTTAATCCCATCTAAATTTATGTTAAAATAAAAAACGTATTTACCATTTCTATAACTTTTTCTGTTTCACTGTCTAGATGTTCAATATCAAACTGATGAGCTGGTGCTGTTACCATTTTTCTTTTGAGCTCATCATTTGCCTGGGCCATCTGTGGTAAAAAGCTCTGTACTCGGTCCAAAACTGAAAAGAAACAATTATCACATATATATATAAAAAAGTCAAAGAGATGCCCATTAGTATTCACATTTATACCTTAGAAATGAGCCTTTAAACAGATTCCATTTCAACTGGAATTTCCAGCTGTCTACAATAATTAAGTATAGACTGAAGGTCTCAAAGAAGATGGAAAAATTAGCTGTAGCAGACGCCATGATAGACTAATGAAAGGTCAACATAATTAACTAAAGAAATTCTGAAATTAAAATGGTGGGAGAGAGTTGGAAACTCCAGGTTGAAGTATAAAGCACTTATCCTCTACAGCTCAGTGGGACTTCACAAGAATTTTAAGGTAATCAATGCAATTAGAAGAATCATACTCCTATCCCTTTCATGGAGGAAGACAATATTTTCACCTCCAGAGTTTCTTCAAATAAACTGCTCTACACATGCAGATGAGCCAAACACAGTTTGCTTTCTTTGAGAAGAGGTACTATTCCAGGTGAGCTCCACAAAAGTCTAACACGTATGATCTACCTTTGAAACACTGTCATCTTTGTAAAGACTTTTATCCAACAAAGAATTTGATGTAACAATCCTTTTAAATTTCAGCTCAATCACAAAACAAAAACCAAAATAATTTGACGGGAGTCCTTTTTAAATTAAATGCTTTTTATACAACAAATATATCATACTGACAACTTACTTCTAAAAAGAGTTAAGAAGCCCAAGGAACAACTCCATACTGGGAAAGAACAATCTGTTCCTAAAACTTACAGCTGTAATGCCTAGCATTGCAAAATCTAATTTTTGCAGCAGCAGCAGTTACATGACTCACCAGTGGGACATGGAACTGTAATGGGAGGAGGACCTACCACCTGTAGAGCTTCTCCCTTTACCTACGCAAGGGAAGCACTGAAGCAAAAGTTATGTCACAAAGGTTACCTACTACTTGACACAGTTCCAGTGACAGGCTCCTCCTTACTTACCACTGCTCCTTGGCATCTTAACCGTCTGTAAAGTTGTGCTCTTCTTGCTGCTACATTTTGAATTAATCAGCAAAATGTCTTCCAGCCCTGCAAACAAACAAATAAGTATTGCAGTGCTGAAGCTGACGAGTTCTCTATAATTGTCCTCTGCTTTTGCTGCACTTGGAAGAAATACTGTGCTACACGGGCCACCGGTCTCACCCCGCAGGTCACCTCTTCCGCACCCCTCAAGTTTAAACTAAAGTTCCTTTAAGCTGTTTTTGAGCCAAAGATTGATTAAGTGAGAGTTATAACGCATAGAAAAACTACCTGTAACACCCCACAGCAAGGCATGGTGAGGTGGAAGCTGAGGCGTGCCCGTCGCACTGATTTAAATCCCTCCCCTCATCTGCGTGGTGCCAATGGCCTTCGCTAACTGTGGGCAGCAGCAGCGCCGTAAAACCCAAACGATGCCAGGGAATTCGGCATTAATTATCCACATTAAGCCTTATGACCACCAACGGAGCCTTCCGCCCGGTATCATTCATTAAAGCAAAGCGTTCTGTCTTTTAACTTTTTTTTTTGGTCTCATAAAAACGTCGTTACGACTGCCCATCGCTTGACGTGGATCCCCCCGCTGATTTACTTCGCAGTACCACAGCCCTGCCCGGGAAAGCAGCTCTTCAATACACGGGAGATGCGATCACGAGTAGGTCACCAGCAGCCCCGCGGCCTGACGAGCCCCTCCCTCGGNCCGCGACGGAAGTGCAGCCGTCCGAGCGCTCGGCGGGGCGCGGGGCGGGGCGCGCCCCCTGCCGGGCGGGAGGAGCTCGGCGGCGTGAGGGACCGGCACTGCCGCCCGCGCCCGTGTGTGACAGCGGGGGACAGCGCTCCGCGGAGATCGTCATGAAACGATTTAAACCTTCTGAAATCCAACAAGGGCAAATGCAGGGCCCTGCGCCTGGGGAGGAATAACCCCGGTACAGGATGGGGGCCGACCTGCTGGGAAGCAGCTCTTCTCTGCGGAGAAGGGCCTGGGGGTCCCGGTGGACAACGAGCTGTCCATGAGCCAGCAGTGAGCCCTGGGGGCAAGGGGCAAGGGGGTCAGTGGTGTCCTGGGGTGCATGAGGAAGAGCATTGCCAGCAGGTCGAGGTTGGTGATCCTGCTCCACTGCTCAGCCCTGGTGAGGCACATCTGAAGTGCTGTGTCCGGTTCTGCACACCTCAGCACAAGAGAGACATGGAGCAGGTCCAGCGAAGGCAACAATGATGATTAAGGGACTGAAGCATCTCTTTAAAAGGAAAGGCTGAGAGAGGTGGAGGGCTGTTCAACCTCAGGAAGAGATGACTGAGAGGAGACCTCGTCAGTGTACATAAGTATGTAAAGGGAGGGTGACAAGAGGATGGAGCCAGGCTCTGCTCAGTGGTGCCAAGCAACAGGACAAGAGGCAATGGGCACAAACTGATGCACAGGAAGTTCCACCTGAACATGAGGAAGAACTTCTTTACTGTGCAGTGACCACACACTGGAAGAGGTTGCCCAGAGAGGTTGTGGAGTCTCCCATACTGGAGATATTCAAGAACTGTCTGGACACAATTCTGTGCAAAGTGCTCAAGGACAACCCTGCTTAAGCAGGGAGGTTGGACCAGATGATCCACTATGCTCCCTTCCAACCTGACTGATTCTGTGATTTGGCACAAAATCTTCCATCACCTGGAAGAGCCGTGAGCATGTGGAACCAAGCTGCCAGCAGGTGACATCACCTGAACACCTGCCAGTAGCTCCTTGTCTCTGAGAACTCGCCCATTTTCATAATTTGACAAATGAACTTAAAATTAAATATCAGAGCCTGAGGCAGTTTTAATCATCCTTTGGAAACAAAACTTACACAACCACCAAGTTCAGATGACACTGGCCAACCTGTTATTCGGGATTTGTTCTGCAGTTTCTGTCTTTATCTGTCCTTATCTGTTCTGCAGTTTCTGTCCTTTCACATCTAGACAATGTGAAAACTGCAAAAAGAAAACTGAATGGTTCATAAGAAACAAGATGGGAAGTCCAAGATGAAAATGAGCAAAAATAGTAATCAGGTAAGTGGTGTTTATAGGCCCACATTGCAAAGAACACAGGAAAAAACCCAACCACACAACCACCCAGATCCCAGTATCTTGGAATTAACGTGGATAAGAAGCAAACCTTCTTCAAGGCCTCAAGCAGGAGACCACCCTGCTGTTTTCCTGACAGACTGGCCCAAGCAAGTGTCCTCTGCCACTTCCCCAGCCCACCCACAGTGCCAGGTACATTCCCCTGAATTTGCTACCTGGTTTGCACCTTTCTACCCAACTATGCTCCAGAATTTCCATTTCCCAGAAAAATCCCACTGCTAGCTTTAATGACTGAAAAATCTCGAGGGCTGAGGTTTTTGCCTGGGGCCTCAAAAGTGAGTCTTTCTGAATTTGTACACAACCCAAAATAATAGTGTGTGAACCTCAAATAATATATTTCATCCGTGGGTATTATGTGATTTCCAAGGAGGGTGGGGCATAATGCTGTCAAGGAACCTGTAGTAGGGAGTGATGAAATGATTGCCCAAGATAACCAGACAAGCAATTAGAAAAGCCAGAAATAGCACCCTCAGGTGCTATTCCCAAACCTCAGGTTTACAGTCTAACCTGTTGACAACAGAGGCAGGTGTGACCTTTATCTGATTTTTAAGGTGGCCTAACTAAGTATCCATGCTGCGTAACACCTGAGCACACACAAAGCATGGATATACACGGTTCCTACTAGGGTAGGGAAGCAACAGTATCTGTAGCCCAAATCCCCAATAAATTCAGGCTTGAGACAGCTGAATTAATAGCTCCGAGGTTTGGGCTGCTTCATTCGTTTAAGGCGGTATCGACTTGAGTGTTCAAGCTGATGCTGTATGTTTCACTCTTGCAGAGGAGAATGTTTTGGCCCCAGTCCTGCAAATACATTTCCCTGTGCTTAAGCTTCTGCTATTCCACACATCCCCACCGCAGCTAGCTTCAGATTATGGCAGACACTTGGTGACTTGCCCACGCTGTCTTTTTTTCTCCCTGTAGACAGGAAAAGGGATGCTGTAGGCATGGCTGCTGTCACCATCATTAAATCTTCCCTTTTCATCCTCTTTCTTCCTTTCTTCCCTTTCACCTTCCAGTTAAGACATCCTCACCACTTCAAAGTGTTGAGCAACAACTGAGGAATGCAACTAGTAATGATAATAAATACACAAATTTCGCTGGCTTGACCGTTTTAATATATTAATATAAAGTGTTTCTCAAAACAGGAGTCCAGCAAGGCCTCGGCTCCGTACTTAGTTAAACAGAGGCAGCTGATGTCACTCAGTAACTCGCAGACTTACACGCTGTGTGCAGGGTGTACAGCCTGGCTGGGCAAGAACATGGATATTCCAACTGACCCAAACACTTAAAAAAATTGGATTCCTGAAGAAGCTGCTTTTAGCCAGCTGGCAGAAAAGAGCGACAGTGTCCTGGTAGCTGGCAGTCAGGAGTCAAACGGCTACTCTTGTGCTCTTGTCGCCAAGAAAGCTTCTGCGAATGGAAGCAAAGGCACGGCCACCGCCGGCCCCGCCCGGGGAGCGCCCTGGAGCCCCACTCCCCAGCGCTTTGTCACCCCCGGCTGCGGGGCACCAGCCGGGCCCTCGCGGAGGCAGCGAGGCG